>PVLA01009781.1:39436-70596 GCA_004027455.1 Hydrochoerus hydrochaeris
CTTCCTGCCCCCCTTCCCACTCCCCAGCTCCGCCAATGCTAGCGCAGCCTGAGCCCCCGTCCGGCCCCCGCCTCCCCACCCCGCCCGCGGGCCCGGGGGCTGCAGTGTCAGCTCCCCCCTCCCCAGGCTAATGCAAACGTAGCTCCCGAGCCAGCAAACCAACTCCCGCTGCCCCTCCCCTACTCAGGGAGAGTGGCGGCCAGCGAGCGGGGTGGGGGCGGAAGGGTGCAGATCCCGGGACCCCAGTCTCCTGTACGCACCCGCCGGTCAGTCTGGCGTCGATACCCTCCTTAGCCCCGTTTTGATGCGCGAAATCTCCAGTAGTAACCTGCGATTGCCTCCCTGTTTCCAATCCCAAATAGGGCCTGGGGTCTTTGCCGGGGGCAGACGGAACCCTGCTAGCTGCTTCTGTACCCCGTGCAGTAACTGTATTGAATGGGTTGCGCACCTGAGAGAGCTGAAAGATGAGGGCAGAGGCCAGTCTCTCCCCCAAACCACCACACCTCGAGCTTTGTGCCTCGGGGAATGGGAAGTCACCAGCGCTGGAAAACGACCCCATGAGGGTGAAGGACCGGAGCAAGACGCCCAGCTCATCCCAAGTCTCCAGGGAAGTAGGGGTACTGGAGATCTTGGGGAACACCCTCCACCCTCCCCAAACCCGGTGCATCTTCTGCGCACCCAGCCCCGAGAGACGCCAAACGCTCTGGCTACGGGCCCCGCCGCCAGGCCCGGGCGCTTTGTCCCCTTCTTGCTACTGCGCGAAGGTTGGACACCGAGATTCGCCAGCCCAGGAAGCGCTGGCGGCCGTCGCTGAGCCTCGTGGCTCAGAGCCTGAGGCTGCTGGCGGGAAGTTCCCATAGTTGTAAAGAGGGAGCGAAGTATGTGTTCCAAACTTTCCACGGTTCCAAACTGAGCGCTTCCATTAAAAGAAGCGGTGTGTGGGGAAAAGCATTCTGGGTATTAGCATGCAAATGAACAGGCCCGGCTTCCAACGCTGTTCGGGATTCCCACCAACGCGCGCCTGGTTTGAGTCCAGCCACGCGCACCCAGGAGCTTCCGGGTGTGGCGCCGCTGGGGGACCTGAGTTCAAATTTTAGACCTGCGCCCTCTGGTTGTGTGTCCTGCTGCTGCTAGTCGCTTGACTCCTGACCCTCAGTTAATGAGTCAGTTCCCTAACCTGTACACCAGAGACAGGTGCAGCTATCTCCTCAAGTGGAAGGGTTTCACAGAACACATCTGCACGGAGGATGTGCCGAACTCCTGTTGACCAGTGAGGCTTGAGGACTGTTTCTGAACCTGGAGACTGGAGATGAGTACTCTCACACCCAAACAGTGTTTCAGATTACTATTCCCTTAACCTCTTAGCCACAGATTCTGGAAACTGACAGTTTTATTTTTTCCGAGAGTGCTGCTGGGAGCAACTGCAAAGAAGGGACAAGGATCTGATTATTGAGTGTCCACTAGTGTTATATATCCTCTTTCCAAGGTACGTGTGGATATTATCATTTGGCACAGGAGAAACCAGAGGAAATGAGTGACTTGCCCAAAGCCACACATGGTGGTGGAACTAGGATTTAAAAGAGACTTGAGTGACCCCTTTCCTCATCAGTGGCTTCTGAACCTCACCAGTGTCTCCCATGACCCATGCACTGGATCTGTCTGCCATGCTTACAAAACAGGGTGCCCTAGCTAACTGTATTGTAGAGGACTAACTCATCCTGGAAAGGTAGGTGCATCGGATGCTCTCAGAGTCCTCATCCACACTAGTCTGATAAAACCCGAAAGATGCATTGGCCCCATAGTGCTCCTAAGAAACCTGAAATTCAAGGAAACTGAATAGCCCAGGGTTCCATTTGGGGGAAGTGGCCAGAGACAGGTCCAGATGCCACTTCTGATCCCAGCCCAGGGCTGCAGGTTTAGCTCAGTGATAAGAGTACTTGGTCAGCGTACAAGACCCTGGGTACAGTCTTAGCATTGCACACAGCACAGAACATATGCTCATCCCAGCCCAGAACTTTTGCCTACATGACACCTTGGCAATATAATTGTTCAGGGTCCAGAGAGTAGGTGACTGTGTCAACTTCATTTATTTCTTGCCAGGCCCTCTTTGTGTGTGTGTGTGTGTGTGTGTGTGTACACCAGGGATTGAACTCGCGACCTTGTACTTGCCAGGCAGGTGCTTACGCGACTGAGCTAAATCCCCGGCCCCAGCTTCATTTATTTCTGTATTTTGAGTCTCACCTAGCTCTTGGGCTTCATGATGTAACTTCAGTCTTCATCATGTGCTTACAGGATAAACATCTTTTATTTAATCAAGGTGAAATTCACATGACAAAATTAACTAAAGTTTATAATTCACTAGCACTTCTTATTTTCGCTATGCTGTGCAACAACTACCTCTATCAAAGGTACAAAACACTTTCATCACCTCAAAAGAAAACTATACCCCATACAAAGTCACTTGTTTTGGCTATCCTGTAGTCCAGTGGTAGAAGCCTTGCCTAATGTGCAAGAGGCCTTTGGTTCAATTCTTAGCACAGCCAAAAAGAAAAATTCCCTCCTTATTCCCCTTACCCTTTTCCTCCTGGCAACCAGCATTCTGCTTTCTATCTCTAGAGATGTACCTATTCTGGATATTACATATAAGTGGAGTTGTATATGTACCTTTTGGCTTCCTTCTCTTCACACAGTATTTTTGAGTTTTATCTGCATTGTAAATGTATCAGTACTTTATTCCTTTTTTATGGCTGAATAATATTGTGTAGCCATACCACCTTTATCTGTTCCATTGATTGATGGTGCTATGATGAGGAATAGTGAACATTTATTAAAAGTGTTTTATTTTCATTTCTCTGGGGTATATACCCAGAAATAGAAATTCCAGGTCATATGGTAAATCTATGTCTAACTTTTCACAGAGCCATCAAATTATTTTTCATAGTGGCTATACCTATTTACATTCCTACCACGCAGGTCTTTCTATAATTCCTCAGCTGGTCAAACCTCCCATTAGGAATAAGATGGTAAGGCTGGAGACTTTAAGTGGTTTCTCCAAGGTCACACAGCAGGGCCTGGACTAAAATCAAACTATCCTGACTTCTTGGCCTTTCGACCACCACCAACTTCCATCCCACATACCTTATATAAAGTCCTGGACTACCTACCTGAGCAGTCATTGATTGACTTGACAAACCTCTCCAGTAAACCACTGAGTTAACCAATGTTTCTCCTTCAACATCTGTTGAAAGAGCTTGGCACCATGTTTCCAATTTCTAGGCTCTGCACTTTGAAAAGTGCAGAGCTCACAATCCCCAAGTCTGCCTCCTGCTGCTGGCTTGTTGGACCTTCTTCTGTTGCCATAGAAACCACACACCTCAGTTTTGGCTGTACACCAGCTGTATCATGAACCGAGAATATCCTTATCTCTGGGACTGAGTGGAGCTGTCAAGGTCATTCATTCATTCACTAGATTGATACTGATTAAGCACCTACTAAGCACTAGCTTCTTCCCCCACCCCAGGTAAGGGGTATAGCAGTGAACAAGCTAGACTACAGAGCCTACCCTCAAGGACCCTGAAGTCTCAGGAAGAAGATAGACAAGGAAACAATAAGCTCCTTTCCTGACTCCCTGCCCCAGCTCAAATTCTCCCATCTTTTTGGGCCCTGCTCAAATCCACTAACCCAGATCATCCTTTTCAAGAACCTAGAGCCAAATGTTTTTGGCTCTCACAGTACTTTTCTTCTTTTTTCCTGATTACAGAAGTGATATATACATTGCAGAAAATGTAGAAAATATATGAAAGCACCAAAAAGAAAAATAAATCGGCTGTGATGGTGCACATCTATAATTCCAGCACTCTGGGAGGTTGAGGCAGGAGGATTGCAGGTTTGAACCCAGCCTGGACAATTTAGTGACTTAGTGAGACCCTGATTCCAAATAAAAAATAAAAGACTAGGAATGTAGCTCAGTATGAAAGCCCTAGGTTTATTACCTAGTGTCATACACACAGAGAGAAAGAAGAAAAAGAAGGAAGAAAGATTTTTTTTTTTTTGAGACAGGGTCTTGCTCTGTAATTTAGGATGGCCTTGAACTCACTGTGTGGCATAGGCTGGCCTCAAACTAGTGGCAGTCCTCCTGCCTCAGCCCCCTGAGTGCTGAGATTACAGCTAGGCCCCACCACACTCAAGAAAGATTTTTAATTTCACCATCAAGAATTAAGGGGATTTAGCTCAGCAGTATAAGCACCTGCCTGGCAAGCACAACACTGTGAGTTTGATTTCCGGTACAAAAAGAAAAGAGTGGGGCTGGGGATTTAGCTCAGCGGCATAAGTGCCTGCCTTGCAAGCAGGTGGTTGTGAGTTCGATCCCAGGTACCGATTAAAATAATAATAATAATAATAATAATAATAATAATAATAATAAAATTAAAAAAAGAGTTAGATGCTGCCAGGATTTCTTTTTGATTTTCTACATATATATTTTTTCCTTTAATTAATTAATTTATTGGTAGTACTGGGAACTAAGTTTAAGGCCTTTACACTGAATCACAACCCCAGCCTTTTTCTCTCTGTGTGTGTGTGTGTGTGTGTGTGTGTGTGTGCGCATGCAGTCTCCCTACATAGCTAAATTGCCAAGACTGGGCCTGAATTTGTGATTCTGCTGCCTCAGTCTCCCAGAATACTGGAGTTACAGACATGCATCACCATGCCCCACTATTTCTTTCACTTTTTAAAATAAGTGGCAGTTGTCCAGGCTATCCTCAAACTCAGTCCTCCTCCCCTAGACTTCTGAATAGCTGGGATTACAGGTATGTGCCATCATACCTGGCAGCAGCTGCTTCTGCTTCTTTTTGCAGTGTTATTGGCTCCTATTTTATATACTGCTTCATAATCATGCTTCACAAAAATGTTTATTTTATTTATTTATTTTGTGTTTTTGAGATGGCGTCTTACTATGCAGTTCAGGCTGGCTTTGAACTCACTTTGTAGCCTAGGCTGGACTTGAACTCTTAGTGATCCTCCTGCCTCAGCCTTCCAAGTGCTGGGATTACAGGCATAAGCCATCATGCCCAGCTAAAAATATAATTTCTTCCAAAAAGTTTTGAGAGTTCCCCAAAAGCAAAGACAAAGTTGATAAAAACAAATATTAAACACTAACAGTTGTAGCCACAGGACTGAGAGCACTTCTTGGTTTAACCTCTGATACAACTCTATGGGCTATCTACTTGGATGATGTCCAGTTTCCAGATAAAGAAAAAGAATTGGCCAGCTAAGGAAGGGAAGCCCATGTGGGCAGGAAGGCAGGGATGTGGAGGATGAGGAGGGGAGAGCTCCATCGGCCTGTTCCTGAGCTTTCCCCAAACACCCAGACTACCCGACATAGCTGGGAACCGAATGGGAGCAGGTGACAGAGGGAGGCACAGGAATGAGGTGCCCTAGTTTCTGCGAGGCAACAAACCACCCTATATACTTTTATCAGGCCTGCTTAGAAGGATGTGAAGCCAGCCCACTTCCTTCTTGGTCTTCAATGTGTGGCTGAGTCGGCTCCCTGAGAACAACAGCAGTAAGATCATTCCGTGAGCAGTCCTAACACCCCAGGCAGGAGCAGAACACAGAGTTTGGAGCCAGACAGACACAAATTCAAGTTCCAACTTTGTATCTTGCTGATAGTGTAAGTGGGGTGAAAGATGCTGGGAATTCATTTAGTCTCTCCCTGCCTCCCTTCAAGGGTAGAGTCATGGCCTCCTTTTTACAATTTGTTTTCTTTAGAGACAAAATCTCTATATTGAACGTCTCAGCTCAAGCAATACTTGTGCTTCAGTCTTATGAGTCGCTGGAACTGCAGGCATGTACTACCATGTCCAGAATAACCCCTTTGTATAAATGAGGTAACTAGAAAGTCAGGGGTTTAGTCCAGGCCTGTACCAGTGGAGGATGAAGTCTAAACAGAACAAAAACCTCCTTGACTCCAATAGCCAACTGAATCCTAGGCCTCTTTTATTTCTTTACAATTGCATTTCCATTTGAACTCCATCAAGGATAGTGCAGGGGCCAGAAGTATAGGCATTCCCACCTCCAAGTGCCCCTCGACTGGTTATCTCTGCTCCTCTGTGCTGTGGTCTTTGGGGCCTGATAGGAACCCTGTGGGCTGTGGTTTATCATTGCCCATGTTTCCTGCCTCTCTGTCACCAGCAGGGACCTTAACTTTCTTTCAATTAATCAGGAAGAAAAAGGAAAGAAAAAAGATCATAAGCAACTCTTTTATATTTTCTGTACCTTACAAGAATTTTCTTCTTTCCTTTTCTTCTTGGAGGGATGCTGGAGGTTGAACCCAGGGTCTCCCTCATACTAAGTTTGTGCTTTACAACTTAGCTACACCCGCAGCTGAAAGATTTTCTTTTTCATTCCTGGTTACTGTAACTGAAGGAGAAGAGTGTCAAGGTGCTATTGGTGATATGATAAATGATGCATCATGGCTGTCTCTCTGTCTTTGTCACACACACCCACACACATGCAAAGCAAATGGCCAGCTGAAGAAAAATTGCTACATAGTACAGAGACCATTAATACAGGATTAATTAATTAATCCTTAATATAAAAAATTCTTAATGACCAATTAAGCATATAAAGACACCAAGAATTAAAATACTCATTTTAATGGATTTTAAGCATTTTGTGAATTTAACATTTTTCAAAATTAATTAATTAAAAAGAATGAACTGGATTATACCTGTTAAGTGTAATCTGGGAGGCTAGGGCAGGAAGATTATAGATTTGAGTCCAGCTCAGGAAATTTAAATCTCTAAATTTAAAATTTAAAATAAATTTTAAAAAGGTTAACTATGCAACTCAGTGTAAAGGTCCAGAGTTCACTCACCAGTACCACAAACAAAACCCAAAAAACCCCTCCATGTGCAATGTAATGAATATACTACATGCCACTGAATAATGTGCTTTAAATTGATTGAAATGGTGACTTTTATGGTGAGTTTGTTTATTTATTTATTTATTTATTTATTTATTTATTAGAGGGGGTGTTGAGACAGGGTCTTGCTATGTAGTTCAGGCTGGCCTTGAACTCACTAACTAGCCAGGTTGGCCTCAAATTTGCAGGGATCCTTGTACCTCAGCCTCCTGAGTGCTGGGAGTACAGGTGTGTGGCACCATTCCTGGATTTTTAAAAAACAATCTGTTTTAAATAATAATATTGAGGGCCAGGGATTTAGCTCAGCAGCATAAGCACCTGCTTGGCAAGTGCAAGGTTGTGAGTTTGCTAAATCACTAATCTGCCCAGGTTGGGGTTGAAACTTGCCACCCTCCTGCCTTAGCCTACCAGAGTGCTAGATTGCAGATGTGTGCCACAAGTCCTAGGTAAACATAGCACACACACACACAGGGTCTTGCTACATAGTGCAGACTGGGCTCTTATGTAACCAATGGTGACCTGAAACTCAGGGCAATCCTCCAACCTCAGCCTCCCAAGTAGTGGGATTACATAGCAGACACTGTTGAATGATCAGCTGATGTCACATTGTGGACTAGAAGTGGAGGAAGACAGATTGTGGAACCAGTACTTTTACAAGAGGGTAAGATGTAAATAGATTTGGTGAGAGAAGAGTTTAAAACAACAGAAAGTCCAAAACTAAGGGATTGAACCCAGGACCTTATGTATACTATGCAAGCACTTTAGGACTGAACTACACTTCCAGACCAAAAAAAAACAGACTTTACAACAAGAATTTTAGCTCAGAGAGTCTCAGTTTATTACAGCTCAGGAATTTGGAGAGTTAGTCCAAGATGCTTTATGGTCTTTCACCTCCGGCCCAGGCTAGAGTAAAAGGTAGGTGGAGATACAAGCAAGAGCTTGCAACCCACAGTCCACATTCACACAAAACACTGCTAATCAGGGCTGGAGGTGCATCTCAGTGGTAAAGTATGTGCTTAGCATGCATCAGGCTTTGAGTTGGATCCCCAGAAACCCTCCAAAGAAACACTGCCCAGCCACCTCATGATCCTCCCTTAGCTGACTGTAGTTTCCATCTCCACAGACCAGAAGACATTACCAGATCCATGTGAAGAACAAGAAAAGTCAAAATGATGGAATAAACCCTTATCCTCAGAGCTTGGGGTGTCATTTGTTTCTGAAAATCCATTTTCCATAATGAAGATGCAGAGAATAGAAAGAAAATCAGCTTGTGAAACAAGAAGGTCAGGTCTGAACTCACTTCCAGGTTTGTAATCTATGTCCTAGAGGTTAAAGGGTGTTGCACAGAGACCAGTGAGACTGTTGATATCCATATTGTAAATACTTACTTTTGGCAGCTGTTTTGTTGCTATTTGAAATTGTTTTTTTTTGTTTGTTTGTTTGTTGTACCAGGGATTGAACTCACGACTGCATGCTTACAAGGCAGGCACTTATGCCACTGAGCTAAATCCCCAGCCCCTATTTGCAATTGTTATACTGCCTGCTTCTCTAGTTTTGAGACCTTTGGACTTGGACTGAGCCATGCTACTGTCATTCTAGGGTCTTAAAGGCCTTTCATGGAACTTCTCAGCCTCTGTCACCATGTGAGCCAGTTCCCCTTATCAGTCCCTCTTATCTATTTGTCTGTCTGTCTTATCTATCATCCCTCTGTCTCCTATTGATGTCGCTATGGAAAATCCTATTGCAAAAGTCAACCTAAGTTTCCTAAGTATAAATAGGACCTATATGACCTTATCTCTAAGATTTGTTTTAAACATGTCTTTCTCTGGCTAGAGCCCCACCTTATAGATAACAGGAGAACTCAAAAAATGTAGATTGTTTTGAATTATTTACAGATACCTCATGAGATAAGGGCTCTTGCTAATGCAATTACATCATGCAGCTGTCTAAGCTTGAAAGCATCTTCATAAATGAAAGGCTAGCTTTTCCCTCTTTAAAGTCTTGGAAAAACTGGAACATCTTTTTTTTTTCTCTTATCCCTCCTTTCTTTCCCCAATTCCCCTCTCTTGCTTTCATATTTGAACATTTTCTTCCCATTTCCCAATATCTATTATACATTTTGGTCCTTATTATAATTTTGGTTTCTTATACTATAGATTAATAATTAAATCTGAGGCTGGGGATTTAGCTCAGCAGCATAAATGCCTGCCTGGCAAGTGCAAGGTTGTGAGTTCGATCCCCGGTACCAAAAATAAATAAAAAAAATAATAATTAAATCTGTTTAACATATTGGGCACCTGCCTTCAATGAGACACTGTGCCCAGGCTGGGAAGGTCCAAAGATGATTCAGTATCCAATATATTGTCTCCCTAGTAGATTCCCGATCCTTTCCCCAACACTGCTTCTTTTTAATTTTCTTGTTCAAAATTTTTATTAGTACAATTTTTATTAGTTTGCAATGCATAATGATTACATTCATTATGGGGAGGTGGTACACTTATGTAACACATCTTTTTGTTTCCCAGCATCAGATTTATTTAAGTCTTTATCTAGTTAATTATCATAAACACAGACTAATAGCCAGATTAACAGACTAAAAATCATGTAATCCCCAAAATTCTTTAAAAAAGCCAAGTTTACTTGAAAAATCGATTATGTCACCAGGGATATAGTTTAGCAGCACAAGTTCCTGCCTGGCAGGTGCAAGATCCTGAGTTCAATGCCCAGTACCAAAAACAAAGCAAAAAAAAAAAATCTGTTACCTCAGCCAGGTGTGGTGGTTATACCTGTAATCCCAGCACTTGGGAGGCTGAGGCAGGAGGACTGTTGTGAATGAGACCAGCCTGGGCTCCAAAATGAGTTCAAGGCCAGCCTGAACTGTCTTGGGGGGAAAAAAAAAGAAATTTGGAATTTCCATCTGACTGCATTAGGAGACATCAAATTGCATTAATTCATCTGAGAGTTAGAATTGCAGGAACTAGCCGGGTGTGGTGGTTCATGCCTGTAATCCCAGCACTCCGGGAGGCTGAGACAGGAGGATTGTTGTGAGTTCGAGACCAGCCTGGGCTACAAAGTGAGCTCAAGGCCAGCCTGAACTGCATAGAGACCCTGTCTCAAAAAGACAAAAAAAAAAAAAAAGAATTGCAGGAACTAATACTATACTTGATCTATGTAATATCGTAAAACATGCAATCAGCATATCTACTCTTTTGTATCCTTAAATTCAACCAACTTTGTATAAAAATATTTGCAAAAAAGCTGCATGTGTACTAAACACATACAGACATTTTATTACTTTTGAAACAATACAATGTTTATGTAACGTGTGCTTTTTCATTTTTTGGTATAACACTGGGGATGGACCCAGAAAAGCCTCAATCCTTTAATCCTTTTCTTCTCCTCCTTTTTTTTTTTTTTTTTTTTTTTTTTTTTTTGTGGGATCTCTAAATATTCCAGCAAGCCTCCAATTTGCAATCTTCTTGTTTCAACCTAAGTGCTGGGATTATGGCATGTGCTATTGTATTCAGCTCAAATGTATTTTTTTCTCAATATACTTTTAATTGTCTCTGGATTACTTATACCTCATACAATGTATATGTAAGGGGCATGGTGGCACACACCTGTAATCCCAGTGACTTGAGAGGTTGAGGCAAAAGAATTGCAAGGTCAAGGCCAACCTGAGCTACTTAGTGAGACCCTGTCTCAAAGGGGAAAAAAAACCTGTATTTGAGGGTGTGTGTATATACCATTTTATATAAGGAACTAGAATACCCACAGATTTTGATATCCTCCAAGGAGTCCTGGAAATAATTCTTTGAGAATATTTAGAGATGATTCCTTTTGGTCTTTCTACTATTTCCTGGCCTACAACTGCTAAAATTCTTGAATTCTTCAAAGTAATAAGTGTCTTTTTGTATGCTAATGACTTGATTTATGGTTGGTGGCAGCCAGTTAGCTTCTGGCTGGTTACTGGAAAGACCAAGGCAGCAGTAAAAGATTAGGACTTCCAGTCTCAACCCCAGTCTCTAAGAAGCGAAAAAAGGCTGAAGGGTAAGCTGACCACTAGTGGTCAGTGATTTAATCATTCATGCAAACCCAAGAAAGGACAGGGCTTGGGGAACTTCCAAGAGCTGAATACATGTGGTTCCCAAAGGGTGATAAGCCCAGGGAGGCCATGGAAGCTCACTGCCCTGTCTCACTTGCTTAGCCTTCAACTATATCTGTTGTAATAAACCAGTAAATGGGAGACTGAGGCAAGCATTTCAAGTTCAAGCTCAGCATAGGCAACTCAGTGATTTAAGAAGACCCTCTCTCAAAAATAAAAAAGTGTTGGGGATGTAGTTCTGTGAAGGCCCTGGGTTCAAGCCCCAGTACAAAAAATAGGAAATTAAAAGTAAATAAAAAGGGCTGGAGATTTATCTCAGCAATACACTACCTGCCTGGCAAGTGTGAGTTCCTGAGTTAGGTTCCTGGTACCAAAAAAAAAAAAAAATCAGTATATGTAAGTAAAGTGTTTCTCTGAGTTCTGTGGACCATTTGAACAAATTACTTGAACCCAAAGGGAGGTTGTGGGAACCCCAATTTATAGCTGGCCAGTCAGAAGCACAGGGGAAACAACATCTAACATGGGGGAGAGGTCTGTGGGGCTGAGCCCTTTACCTGTGGGCTCTGACCCTGTCCAGGAAGATAATGTTAGAATTGAATTAAAAGACACCCAGCTGGTGTCTGCTCTAGAAAAGATGACTGATGTGTGGGAGAAGCCCCCTCACACTCACCCTCATCTGCTGTCAGAAGTGTGTTATGAGAGCATAATAGGAATTTTATTCCTATATTCATAATCTCTTTGCTTGGAATCATCAGTTTTTACAATAAAGTATTGTAAAGGCCATTGCCCCAGGTGAAATTAATATCTGGTTAGGAATTGCCACTCAGCCCCAGAGGCTTGGCATTGTTTTCTTTTTTCTTTTTTCTGTCATATGATCTTGTATTTAGAAAACCCCAAAGACTGCCCAGACACACTTGGAATGCATCCCAGCACTTAAGAAACTGAGGTAAGAGGATTGCCATGAGTTTGAGGCCAGCCTGGGCTATAAAGAGAGTTCAAGGCCAGCCAGAACTGCATAGCAAGATCCTCTCTCAAAAACAAAAACAAAAACAAAAACAAACCAGACTCCACACAAACCAAAAACTATTTGAACTAAACAAAGTCGGTAAATTTGTAGGATACAAAATCAACATACAAAAATCAGTAATGTTTCTATATACTAACACCAAACTATCCAAAAGAGGAATCAAGAAAACCCCATTTATAATAGTTACAAACAAAAACAGTAATAAAGCTGACTTCTCCAAGAATGGGAAATTTTGAGTTCTTAGCAAGTCTGCTGTCAACAGCTCCAGAATCACAGGGCTAAGGACCACGTTCGTTATTAGTAGAGCAATATTCTAGCATGCTCAAGGCCCTGGGTTCTATCACTGGACACCACAGAAGTAAATATCACAGATCACTGATACAAGAGCTGATGGCCTGACTTGCCCACAGCTCCTCTGGGTCACCCCTGTCTCCCAAATTCCATTATTGCCTCCAGGCCCTGCTCCTCTCAACTCTGCTATAAGAGGCCTGGCAGTGTTGAGTGTAATCCAGACCAGACACACTTGGAATGCATGTCCTGTTGTTCAGTGGTTCTGCTGAAGACAGAGGGAACACACTTAGGTGGGAGGCAGTCCTGTTCTATCCTGGTGCAAGTCCTAGGCCATTTACTAGCTGGTCACTGTGGGCAGTTCACTTCCCTTCTGTGAGCCACAATTATTGCTTCCCTAGAAAAGACCACAGAACCACAAACTAGCTGCTACTTTGGGAAGAGTGGGGCATATTAGGGAGCAGCAAAAGGAATTTTTCACTTATTACTTCATTAGGTCTTGGTTGAATTAACTATAGAAAGCTTATGTTTATCTTACGTTGTTTTGTTTTGTGCTGGAGATGGAAGTCAGCGCCTTGTACATGCTAAGTATGCATTCTACCTCTGAGCTACACCCCAGCCCTTCTCTTTTTTGGTTTTTAAAACCCAAAACCAGAATACACAAAGGCACGTTAAAAAAAGTTGAGCATCAGCTTTTACTTGTTCCCATGTAATATCATTTTCTATTAAAAGTTAAATAATGCCAGGAGGATTGCTGTGAGTTTGAGGCAAGCCTGGGCTACATACATGAGTTTAAGACCAGCCTATACTACATAGTGAGACTCTGTCTCAGAAACAAGAAACAAAAATAAAAGATAAATATTTTTTCTGTCTCAGCTACATTTTTTTTCTCATTTAGAAGCAGAGATCCTAAGATTGATTGTGTGTAGGGCTATCCATATAATTTGTGGGACCCAGTATAAAGTGAAATTCAAGGGCTGGGGATTTAGCCCAGCTCTTGAATTTCATAACTCATAAGGTTATGAGTTTGATCCCCAGTACAGAAAAAATAAATAAATAAAATGAAAATGAAATTCAAGGCTCTTTGTATGAAAGGCAGGGAGGAAAAGTACTGCTTAGTATAACATTTAAATATTTTTCCTTTTTTCTGTGATTTCTCCGGGCTTATATTGTTTGTTTGTTTTTCAAAGTTCTGGGCCTGGAACCCAGAGCACACCTGCTAGGCAAGTGCTCTGGGTATAGTCTCAGCTGACATTTTTAAATTTGCTATATAAGGTCAATCTGATTTAGGAAAAAGATTTTTTAATTATTAGCATAAATTTTACCATATATATAATCATGTTAAATACAAATTTAAGAGAATTTAACTTATATGTGGAATCAATAAATTTACACAATTTTTTTTTTGTGTAGGTGTTTTGAAATAGAGTCTCCCCATATAGTTCAAGCTGGCCTTGAATTTGCAGCAGTCCTCTTGCCTCAGCCTCCTGAATGCTGGGATTATAGACATGTGCCAATCTGTCAGACAATTACACAGTTTATATTTGGTAGTGCATGCATGCATATGCATTTTTTTTTTGCTACAGCAATGGAAATGCTTCACAAAAATATCTTTATTCATTTAATTTCTTCTTCCTTTAATTTTCTTCTTCTTCTTCTTCTTCTTCTTTTTTTTTTTGGTACCAGGGATCAAACTCATGACCTCGAGCTTGCCAGGCAGGCACTTATGCCACTGACCTAAATCCCCCACTCTTCTTGTTCTTCTTCTTGTTCTTGTTCTTGTTCTTGTTCTTCTTCTTCTTCCTCCTCCTCCTCCTGTTCCTTCTCCTCCTCCTCCTCCTCCTCTTCCTCCTCTTATTCTTCTTCTTTTTTTTTTATGACAGGGAAACCAGGGACTCACAAATGCACACACTTTATCACTGATCTATGTCCCCACATCTAATTTCATTTTGTGTCTCTCTCTCTTTCTCTCTGTCTCTCTTTCTCTTGTCTGTCTCTCTCTCTGGGTAGGAAATGAAATGGTGAAGCTGTGGATGTTTTATATTGTTTTGTTTGTACTTTTGTGTATATTCCAAACTGTCCACAAGTAGATTTTTTATTATAATAGTTTAAATATAATTTTTAACAATTACATGAATAAGAAGCAAAAAACTGAGGCAAGTTCAGTAGCCCACACCTGTAATTCCAGCACTCTAGTAGGCTGAGGCAGGAAGATCACAAGTTGCAGCCCAGCTTTGGCAATTTAGCAAGACCTTATCTTGAAATAAAAAAAACTGAGAAGTTTGGGGATGTAGCTCAGTGTGAAGACCCTGGGATGTAGCTCAGTGTGAGAGACAGAGACAGAGACAAAGATAGAGAGAGGGAGAGACAGAAGAGAGACGCAAACACAGAGACAGAGATTTAGAAAAAGAAAATAGTCATGCGATACTCATGATTCTACATTTGGCATAGGAAGACAGCTTGGGAAGAGACCTAGAGGCATCAAATAATTGTTCTCTCTCTCTCTCTCTCTCTCTCTCTCTCTCTCTCTCTCTCTTCTTTTCTCTTTTCCTGCCTCTCTACCTCCTGTGGTACCAGGCATTGAATCTAGAGTCTTGCACATGCTGGGAAAGTACTTGACTAATGAGTTACAACTTCACCTTTTTAAAAAATTATTTATTTGTTTATTTAAATAGCTAGTATGGCCTCAAGTATAAGACAACAGAGATGAAAACCATATAATTTTTATTAACTGAAAAGTTAACAAAAGTTAACTATGAGGGAAAAATTAAAAATTTATTTTTGAGACAAAGTTTGGCTAAATTGCTGAGACTGGCCTCAACCTCCCCAGTAGCTAGAGTTACTACAGGTGTGTGACATACCCAGCTGTCAGGTTTCCTTAGTTTTCTACTAGATGTGAGTTTCTCAGACATTTATTAGTAGACTCTGTCTCAAAAGAAGAAACATTTTTAGCTGGGTGTGGTAGTGCACTCCTATAATCCTAGCACTTGGGAGGGTTGAGGCAGGAAGATCATTGCAAATTCAAGACCACCCTGGGCTACAAAGTGAGTTCAAAGCCAGCCTGAACTGCATAGTGAAACTGTCTCAAAAAGACCCCCCAAAATAAATAAATAAATAAATAAATAAATAAATAAATAAAGTTTTAGTGAATATTATCATCCTATTTTCCAAAATGATTGTAGTAATTTCTTTTTCTACTACCAAGGAATGAGAGTGCCTGTTTCCCACACTCTTATTAGCATGGGTTGCCATTCCTCTATTGTTTATCAATATTATGAGGAAAATTGCTACTTCATTGTTTCTTTAATTAGAATTTTCCTGCCCAGTTTTGTAAGCAGTTTTTCATGTTTATTGGCCATTTGAATTTCCTCTTCTAGGAACTGTCTGTTCATTTCCCTTGCTCATTTCTGTGTTGGATTGTTTATCTTTTTTTCACAGCAATTTGTAGAGGGTATTTGTAGAGCCATATATATATGGCTTCCATATGTGTGTAATTTTTTTCAATTAATCATTTGCTTTTTGCTTTGTTTTTTGGTGTCTTCTGCAGTACAAAATTTTTTTTTATGGTTAAATCTGCTAGACATTTTCTTTAAGGGCTTTGGGGTTGCCTTATTTGGAAAATTTCTCTGATTCAAGGTTTTCCAAATGTAAAGTTTCTTCTAATACTTTTATTTTTGATTAATAAACTAATTTTTTTCTAGGACTGAACTCACAGCTTCATGCATATTAAGCACATGCTCTACCACTGATCACTGGACAGAATTTTGGATTGACATTTAATCTATTTCCATATTTTAAAGAGGTGACTATTCATATTTCCATATTTTAAAGTTCCAGTTTCTACTGGTATTTGATGAGAAATGAATTGCCATTTGTATTGCTTTCCCTTATATATAAATGTTTTTTTTCGCTTTCCTTTTGTTTAGATTTTATTCATGTTTTCTACCACTTTGAATATTATGTTTCTAGATTAAGTTATTATTATTATTATTCTTTGGCTTGAGACAGGGGCCCACTATGTAGTCTAGACTGCCCTTGAACTCATTTATGTAGCCAAGGCTGGCCTCAAGATCACAGTGATTCCCCTGCCTCAACCTCCTGAGTACTAGGATTACAGGTATGTGCTATCACACCTGGCTAAATTGGGTTTTTTTCTCCCATTTTAAATTTAAGTTTCAAACTGGGAATATGGCTCAGTGGTAGAGCTCTTACCTTGTATGCATAGGCCCTGGGTTCATTCCCCAGAGCCCCAGCACCATCAGAAAAAAAAAAAAAAAAGTATGAGGGTTAAATTTAAGCTTCAAGTTTCAGAGCTTCTTGGGTCTGTAGGATAATGTTTTCGAATTTTGGAGAAATTTGGCCTTTACTTTACACATAGGTTTTCTACCCTATTACCTCCTCCTTTAGGACTCCTATGTAAGTACGTTATACTTTGATATTGTCCCATGACAGAATACTAAAGCTTTGTTCATTCTTTTCCTCGTTTTTTTCTTAGTTTTTTAATATTAATAATTTTATAGGTCCTTCAAATTTATTTTAGATTTACTTTCGTTAACTCTATATGATGGAGTTTCCATTTCAACATTGTGCTTATTTATTTATTTATGTCTTGCTAAGTAGTTCAGGCTTGCCTTGAACTCACTGTGTGGTCTGGGTGTCCTCAAACTCCCAATCCTCCTGCCTTAGCCTCCCAAGTGCTCCACACCCAATGCTTAACTATTCTATAAATCCCTCTTTTTATATTTTCCATTTGTCTACCAAAATGTTCTTTTAAGTTTTGAGTATCTCTGTAATATTTGTATCAATTCTTTTTCTGCTAATTCTAAAACCCAAGTCCTCTGTATCTGTTGAGCTTTTCTCCAGATGATGTGTCTCATTTTCATGCATCTTTGGATGTCTAATAATTTTTTAATATATTGTTGTAGTCAGGGGTTGTACAGAGAACAATTAGAGTCAGGACTTGGAGTTTATAATATTTTTATGATGGTTACCCAGGTTTAACACAAGAAAATGCAGGAAATCTACCCACAATGCTAACGACATAGAATATTTAGCCAAGGGCCTGAATCCCACAGCAGTGTCCCACATGAGTCCAGATGAAGACTCAGAGCTCATGACAATGCCTCCCACAAGTCCAACTGGAGGTCGAGAGCCCAAAGAAAGACTCATGCCAGTGTCTTTTACGGATCCGTGCTGGGAAAACCCAAAGGTCAGCGGTGGAAGCTAGAAAGTCTATGCCAGCGGGGTGAAGGAGCTGTGCTGATAGGCTGAGGGTTCTATGCTGGAGCCCAGAAGTCACACTCAGAACAAAGACCAGGGCTGTCCTGAAAAGCACCACAGTCATCCTCAGCAACACAGAGGCCCCGAGCTCCTCCTCAGACAAGCACAGTCGAGTGCATGCCAGGAAGCCAGCGTGACAAGTTCATCCTGGAGACCAAGCACACATCTTCCCCTCCAGAGCCAGGAAGCAATGCTCGATGTGAGGACCCAGAGCTCCTTCAGGAGAACCAACAGCTCAAACAGCAATGCGTAGGAGTACCCACAGTGCCTCAATGCCTTAACGCACTAATGTGATAGCTTCTCTTTCTCCACATCTCTATTTATGCTGACAACCTTCCTCAAGTGAAACATCTATGCTCAGAGCCATGCTGATATAATCCATCTGGCATTAAGTTGACCACCAGTTTTTAATCCATAACATATATGTTAGACATTATGAATGATATTATGATATGGAGTCTCTATTTTGTTGCATTTCATTAAAGGGTTTTTAATTGCATTTCAGTAGGTAAATTACTGGTGGATCCTCCTATTCCTATCAGGCTAGGTTTTAAATTTGTTTAAATGTGGTGCTGGGCCGAGGATTTAGCTTAGTGGCATAAGTGCCTGCCTTGCAAGCACGAGGTCATGAGTTCGATCCCTAGTACAAATAAATAAATAAATAAATAAATAAATGTATGTGGTGCTGAGCCAGGCATTGCATGCATGTGTAATTCCAGCATTCAGAAGGCTAAGGCAGGAGGATCATTGTGAGTTTGAGGCCTGCCTGGGCTACATAGTGAGTTCAAGTCCAGCCTGAACTGCATGGCAAGACCTCAAGAAAAACCCCCAAAATAAATAAACAAATAAAGTATTAAGAAAAAGAGAATTTAAAAAAATAAAAATAAATAAGTAAATAAAGAGAATTTAATTAAAAAAGTAAATGCAATCTGGGAACCTAAAGCTTTGTGTATGCTAAGCAAACATTCCACCGCTGACCTATATTCCACTAGCCTTGGTTTTAGGTTTTCTCTGGGCAGGTCTATTTTGGTTTTGTCTTAGTCCTAAGGTAAAGGCCTTTATTATAGGACTTAGTCCTCACTCCTAAAATGTGGCCTTTCGAGAGTCTCACCTGAATATTCACATGTTTCACATGTTCTCATCACTCTGGGCCTGAACTCCAACATGTTTCAACACCAAGTGAAACCTGTTCAACTCTTAGGCCTGCAGCCATTGTTGTCTGAGAGGCCTTGTACAGTCTTACCACTGTACTCAGAGAACCCACAGCCCAGCCTTTTTGGTCAGATTCGAAAAGAATCCTCAAATTTCCATGTAAATCCTTTAGTTTTTTTGTTTTTGTTGTTTTGAGACAGTCTCGCTATGTAGTCCAGGCTGGCCTTGAGCTTGCCATGATCTTCCTTCTTCAGCCTTCCAAGTACTGTGATTATAAGCATGTGACACATACCTAGTTACAAAAGAAAAAATAGGGCCTGGGGATTTAGCTCAGTGGCATAAGCGCCTGCCTGGCAAGTATGAGGCCGTAAGTTTGATCCCCAGTACAACAACAACAACAAAATATATATATATATATATATATATATATATATATATATATATATATCAAAATATATATATATATATATATATATATTTTTAATATATATATGGTGTGTGTGTGTGTGTGTGTGTGTGTGTGTGTGTGTTATTGGGGGTGGGACCCAGGGCCTTCACATTAAGCTACATCCCCAGCCCTAAAAATTTTTAAATTTTGAGAGTCTTGCTAAATTGCCACATTGAATATACTGGACTCAAACTTGGGATCCTCCTACTTCCTGGGACTACAAGGCTGCCTGACCATGCCTGAGCTGATACCTGTTTTTTGTTTGGTTTGGTTTGGTTTGGTACCGGGGATCAAACTTGCAACCTCGCAACTTGCCAGGAAGGTGCTTATGCCACTGAGCTAAATCTCCAGTCTGATGCCTGTTTTTGAAAGAGAAATTCAACCTGTTTGTTTTGTGACAATAGATGCACTGAATCTTATTCTTTTGTGTTCTATTTTATGCTTGCTATTGAATCTATTTTACCATTTTCTTTTTCGGTTTTTTCTTACTTTTGCTGTCTTAATCCCTTATTTTTCCTTTTATTTATTTATTTAATTTATTTTTTGCAGCACTAACTGCAGATTGGTGAAAGGATTAAATTATCTAGTTTAGGGTTGGAGTTGTGGCTCACTGATAGAGCACTTCCCTAGACCTGAATTTAATCCCCAGTACTGTAGTAATAATAATTATAATAATAATCATAATATTTTTTTCCATTTTCATTACTTTTTCTCCCTTTTACTTTAGAAGCTCTACTATATTTTCAATCCCATGGTGGTTAGCTTCCTACTGGGGGGGGTGTCATAATCAATATTTAGTTATTAACCTATTACAATTAAGTAATGACTAAGAATTTAGGTCATAGTAACTTTTCTCTTCCTCTTTTTTTTTTTTTGGATACAGTGTCTCACTATGTAGCCCAGGCTAACCTCAAACTCATGGTGATCCTTCTGCTTCAACCTCCCAAGTGCTGGGATTACAGGTACATGCTGCCATATCTTCCTGTATTTTTAATGCCTCTATTTTGCTACAGTAGACACTGTAAATCTAGGATTTTAGTTAGGTTTCATTTGAGTTCATTTCTTCTGTTTCAAGAATACTGAATCTGAATCATTACAAATTTTTCTGGACATTTTTACCAACCCTTACTTAGACTTGTAGCCTACTTTTCTATAAAATTACATCCTTAGGCAGAGTACTATTTTGGTTTTCACCCTACACATGACTGTTCATGCCAACCATACTGATAACCTCATATGAATAGAATGAATGTTGATATTCAGAAAAAAATATTTGAGACATGGCTTCACTTTGTGGTTCAGGCTAGCCTTGAACTCATGGCCGATCTTCCTGCCTCAGCCTTCCAAGTGCTGAGATTACAGGCACACACCTCAGACAGAAATTATTTTTTGTTTCAGGACTTTCTTACTGTATGAATCCTCTAGACTGGCAGCTTTTAGGGGGTTTATGAGCTGTGCTTCCTCTACCCCAACTTTGTTCATGTGTGGAATGTTTTCTTTCTCTGTTTTTATCTCCTTCTTCTCAGGCTCATTTCTTTCTGAACCATTGCTGACCCAAACCAGAAGTGAGTACTTCTTTCTTTGAATTCCACAACGTATCTTGCCATCATTCCTTCTGACACTCGTTTCACTGGGTCTTATATTCTCATTGTTTATCAGTCTCTGGCACATATTATGTACTTAACTGAAAAAAGAAGTAGACTTTGATTTATAAGGATTTTATTTTAATTTTTGAGATAGGGTCTCACTATGCAAGTCCTGAACTCACTAGGTAGCCCAGGTTAGCCTCAAACTTGCAGCAATCTTCCTCACGAGCCTCAACCTTGTGAGGACTGGGATACAGGAATGCGCCATCATGCTCAGCCATTTCTTTTTTGTTAATACATATATATATATTTTGAGGCAGGGTCTCACTATGTAGTGAAGGCTAGCCTCGATTGTTAATATTTTGAAATGAACTCTTGCTATGTTGTCCAGGCTGGTCTCAAGTTCCTAAACTCAAGAGATCCTCTCATCTCAGCCTCCCCAGTGCTGGTTACTACAAGCTCACACCATCATGCACTTATCATTCAATAAACAATGTCAATAACTATTTTCTGCTAGGCATAGTGGTGCATGCTTGTAACCCCAGAATTTGGAAGGCTGAGGCAGGAGAATCATTGCAAGTTTGAGATCAGCCTGGGCTACAAAGTGAGCTCAAGTTCAGCCTGAACTAAATGGTGAGACTGTGTCTCAAAAAGACAAAAAAAAAAAAAAAAAAAAAAAAAAAAAATATATATATATATATATATATATATGTATATATATCCATCCTTCATCTCCTTCCTTATGGGCTTCCCATTCTCTATTGATACAGTATCTGGCATTTTGATCTGTTGAGAAGCTAGACTTTATTTATTTATTTACTTATAGACAGGGTCTCTGTCTGTAGTTCAGGCAGGCCTTGAACTTACTTAAATAGCCCAGGATTACCTAGAACTCCTGCCATAGCCTCCCAAATGCTGGGATTATAGCTGTGTGCCACCATGTCTGGATAAAAGCCAGACTTTAAAAAGCTAGGTTTGAAAGGGACTGGGAATATAACTCAGTGATGGAGCACTTGTTTGGCAACAGCAAAGCTCTAAATTCAATCCCTAGTACTAAAGAAAAAGTAATACGGGTTTTGGTGGGGGGTTTTTTGTTGCTTTTTTTTTTTTTTTTCTGGCTGCATTGGGGATGGAACTCACAACCTCATGTTTAGCAGGGTGGGCCCTTAGCCATTTGAGCTAAACACCAGAGCACAGTAATATGGATTTTTTTCATGTATTATTATCTTGTAACCCAGCTGTCTAGCTCTGTTATTAAGGTGCCCATAATGTTATAAATATGCCTTTAGAAAAACTTTTGCTTCTTAAAAAAATTTTTGTCTGACTTTTTAAACTCTGCAGTTGGTTGTGATAGTGCACACCTGTAATTCTAGCAATATGTGGGGGAGGGTAGAGTTGAGGCAGCTGATCTTGAGTTTGAGACCAGCCTGGGATATATAGTGACCCTGTCTCAGTAACAAAACAAAACTTCAAAAAAACTTACCTCTATATATTTGACAAATATCTTTCAGGAGCGTGTTACAGCTGACCCAGTGCTGAGGAATAGATCCATTCTTTTTCCTCATGGGTTTATGTTTATTTGTTTGTTTTTGAGACAGAGTCTGGCTATGTAGTTTCAGTGCTTGGATTATAGGCATGCACCAACACACCTGGTCTGGGCTCATGGTTTAATGGAAGTTAGATATATAAATAGGATGACTGTGTTTAGAGGAGGCAAGAATCTATGATTAGGGAGTTTTAAGTATCAGCTCCTAATTTTGACTATCAAAGAATGCTTTTCAGAGACTGTAAGGTTGAGGAAAAGTTAGCTACATCCCAGTGGTGGAAGGTCAAGGCTGGAGAAAAGTATATTGTATGAAAAAAATAAGAGCTAGAGAAAATCTGCTCACATGAAGACGCACAATTATTTTAGAATGGTTGAGGCGTCCTCATAATAGATGAGGCTTGAATATTTTTATTTAACTTTTTTAATATAGTATAAGACGCTAGTGATTTAATCATATGGCAAAACAGGCTTTTCTCAGATGCAGCTGATGCTGGGCCTAGCTATGGCTCTAAATAACTGAGCTTAAGAGCTTACCTAGACTTGACTTTCTAACATGCACAGATACTTTTTTTTTTCCTTAGGGGATCGCTCTGTAGTTCAGGCTGGCCTCAAACTTGAGGCAATCCTCCTGCCTCAGCCTCCTTAGTGCTGGGATTACAGGCATATGCCACCATTTCTTAAGCATAGGACTAGTACCTGACTCTCTACTCTGTACCCAGCGCAAGGCAGCATTGAGAGCTCACTAAATAACTGTTAAATGAATAGAATGGCCATTCAAGACCCTGGCACACTATTTACATTTTGGGGTCCCTAAGGTGGATCCTGGAGTATTTCTGAGCAATGAAGTGGTTAATTTAGCTGTGGCCCTCTTATGACTGACTTGCTAAGGACAACCTATACCCAGAGTCCTAATGTCTTGAATCAGCAAGCTAATTCCTTAAGCACCCATGTTAGGAAAAAACTCTTTTTTTTTTTTTTTTTGTACTAGAAATCAAACTCAGGACCTTGCACTTGCCAGGCAAGTGCTATTTTTCTGGTCCTGATTTGATTTTTATCTGTCTTTAAAACCAGTGTTTGCTCATGCTCCACTCTAGCTGGACCTTCTTTCCTCTTCTATTACTAATGGTGCAGGATCTAATTACCTCATTATCCCTTAATTTATTTATGAAAAGACTGAGGTTAAAAAAAAGAAGGGATGCCCTGAGGCCTTTGGGGACCTTCTTTAAAAGCTTTCCTTTCCCTCTCTCTTCCCTTATGCCTGATAAAACCTCCCTTTTCTGTTTCTGGAAAGCTGCAACAGTTCTTATTTATAAATTTAAATAAATAAGCTTCCCTCTCAGGGCTGGGTGGAAACTAGCTGTGTGCCTTAAACCTGGCCTGTCCACTCCCAGTGGATTAATCAATCTATCAGCAAGAACTCATTGATGCAGAAGCAAGCAGCTTTCAAAACCACACAGCTCCTGGACCTGCTGCCTTCCTCTCAACAAGACACTTGGAGGAATAAGTATCTTTGAAATTTAAAATTTTATTATTATACACAAGTAATCTGTGGATATATTCAATTTGTAAAAAAATTTAAACAATACAGAAACATATAAAAAACAAAAAGGAAAAGTTTCTTTCCCTTACATTTCATCCCACTGTTAAGAGCTGGGGGTGTATCCTTTTTTTTGGTACTGGGGATCGAACTCAGGGCCTCATGCTTGCTAGGCTGGCGCTGTGCCACCGAGCTGCATTCCCAGCCCTCTATCCTTTCATTTAGACCTTTTAATCATGAAGTCTCTGAGTTAGGGGGTGTAGTTCAGTGGTAGAGTGCTTGCCTGGTGTGCAGGTTCTAGGTTTGATCCCTAACATGCGAAACAAAAACAAAACCCAATGTACTTTCATAAATCTACACCCCTATAAACCCACTTATAGAAATGAACATAAATGATATTTCTACATAGCTGCTGTTCTGAGCCAAGCATGGCGTGGCACGCCTGTAATCCTAGAATTTAAGAGGCTGAGGGAGGAGGATCACAGAGTTTGAGGCCAGTCTGCGCTACATAGTAAGTTCAAGGACAGCCTGAAATAAGTAGTGCGATTCTGTCTCAGAAAACTTACACACACACACACACACACACACACACACACACACACACACGCAGAGCTGCCATCCTGTAGTTATTACAGTTGTCCATTTAACTCCGCCATCCTTCGAGTCAGAGCACAGATAAATGAATGTTTGTCTCAATGGCTGTAATCGTAATTTGCAGAACAGAGGTGCTATTATTTTATTTTTTCGCTACTAGTGAGTGTTAACAGTTTCCAATTTTTTAATATTACAAATTACTGGTTCTCTCGTAATTATTCATTCAATCATGGATTAGCTGTGGTTCGGCATGTGCCTCACATTCTATTTGAGGTCCCGAGTAAACAAAACAGACACCTGAAATAGTTTTGAGCGATGGCATTCTCTTTTTGGGGAAACAGGTTTACAATCAGTCACTGTGCCAAATCAGCGGGCCTTTTGGGGTATCTTTCCAGTTGTAAAGATGGGGACCCCAAGATCTATAGGTGCCAAACGGATGCAGGGTGGGAGTGTGACTGCGCTTCTTACCCTGGGCCAGGGCCTGGAGGTTATGACACCCAGAGGCTCGCTACCCACAGTACGCGGAGCCAGAAGCCGGCCGCAGGTCCGACCCGGCGGGGCCGAGCTGCGCGCGACCCTCGGCGCGCTCTGGGAGGCCGGTCCAGGGGCGGCCTCTCTGGCTGCAGCTCCCGCGGGCTCTATGACACCGCACTGACTCGCGGTACGGGGAGGGGCACACTGAGCCGGAGAAGACAATTCTACACCGTGGCGAATCTCTCGCGAGATGTCTCGCGAGACTTAGGGAGTAACGAGCCTGCGCACTACCACAGTCCCTGGTGGCTGTGGTTTGTCCGTGGTGTGGTGTGTGAGGCGAGCTAGCTAGTGTGGAGGCTGCCGCGTACCCCCCGGACTCGCAACCATGAGCAGCACGTTAGCAAAGATTGCGGAGATCGAAGCCGAGGTAATGGGCACAGTTGGCGCTTCACTTACAGCCCGAGCATTCCTTCGTCGGAAGTGTAGCTCTTGTACTTCCTTCTCTTCAGTGGAGTCAAAATCCGGCCCTGTTTTCCCACTGCACACAGCCGGGCCTGTTCCTGGTCGCCTTCCTCTCCCGGGCCAGCTTTTCTTGTTTCTCTCAGATTGTACTCTCTTCTGTGCTCCCGCGCCGTTGTTCCTTGACTCCCTTCTACCTGGCCCATAATCGACTCCTTGGGCACCTGTTCTGTACTTTCCAGTGTCGGCTTCTGCACTGACGAGTTGTACCACGTCCTGACCCAGTCATGTATCTCAGGATATTTCCATGTCTTTCCTGTCCTTGCCACCGCCAAATCTTTGAGTACTTTCGTGATTCCTTCGTCACTGTATTGCTTTCGGCAGTAGGATCTAGAAGTAAATTGTTGAGTGTTTGGTATTTGATTCCACCTGGTTATTGAGGGACTATTGGACTATAGGATATTGAGTGACTGAGGGGGACAAAGCTTTTTATTTTGTGTGATTTTGTATTTTTACTTTTTTTTGTAGTGGAATTGAACCCTTGTGTAATTTTGTACTCCCCCCCCCCATTTTTTGTAGTGGAAATAAACCCAGGGCTTTCACACAGAACTGCATCTCGTCTTTTTTTTTTTTTTTTTTTTTAAAAGACAGTACTTCTTTAAGCCACTGTTTCTCAGGCTGGGCTCAAACTTACCCAGCGTGTCCGGTTTACAGGCATGTTCCCCAACTTTTTTTTTTTTTTAAGACAAGGTATCACTATGTAGTTCAGGCAAACTCATCACTCTCTTGCCTCAACCTTATGAGTTATCGCTCAGAGCTTTTTGAAGCCAGAAAAAATGGTGACCTTGTATGGCATACCACATACAAGCACTAGAAAAGGAATCAGCAAATGGATTTTAGTCTGGCCTGTCGCTGCTAGCTGGAATGACCTAGATCTTGTCTCATTTGACCTCATTTGCTTCTTTTGAATGATAAAGAGAATGCATTTTTACTTTTTTTTTTTTAACATATTTAAGATAAAGTATACTGCCATTAGTAGGACCTAGAAAAAATTACTTTCTTAGCTGGGGGGAGCATTCTCCATATTTAACCCCACAGGAATGGCTTCTGATGTATTGCTGCTATTCCTCTCTTACAGATGGCTCGGACTCAGAAGAACAAGGCCACAGCACATCACCTAGGGCTGCTTAAGGCTCGCCTTGCTAAGCTTCGTAGAGAACTCATTACACCAAAAGGTGGTGGTGGTGGTGGGCCAGGAGAAGGTTTGTGTTTTTCAATATTTTGTGGTACAATTTCTGTCAAACTAATACTCTGTGTGGTTTTAGAGTAATTTTTCTGTCAGAGCAGTTTTGTATTTTCTAAATTCTTTTTTTCCTGTAATGCTGAGGATCAAACCCAAGTCTTGAACATGCTAGCCTGAATTCTTGAATTATGTATATTTTATTTTACTTTGCTGGTGTCAGAGGCAAATGAATATTATCTAAGTAAATTATAGTTTTATTTATAGTCTGTACTGAACCAAAACAGATTTACTTTGACTTGTAGAAGTATATGAATCTATATACCATTACCAAGATTAAGTAGGGAAGTTGTTGTAAAGGGAAAATCAAGGTAAGAATAACCAGTTGAAGCCAAGAGAGATAAGATTAGGACCTAAAGGAATGCTGTAAGCTCTATATGCTAGAGAAAGGCTGCAGATTTGGTTTTGTACTTTTGCAGCCATTTAACAAAACAAAACAAAACCCTGTTAGTTACAGCATTTACAGAGTGTCTAAGACAAAGCCCTTCTTGTTTTTAAAATAGTCATTCCTTAAATATAACTAATGAAAAAGTACATAACAATTTAAATGATAGAGGAATGAATACTGCATTGAATGTTGTGAATTGATGTGGAGGGAATTGTGTTTGCTTTAGTTCTACTTCAGAAGTAAACTATAAGTTTTGAAATCCAGGGTCTAGAGAGATAAGCAGTAAAAATGTGAATGGAATTACATGAATTTCAACTTACCTAGATATAATTTCTCTTTTTGATGTTTATTGCTCTAGGTTTTGATGTGGCCAAGACAGGTGACGCTCGAATTGGGTTTGTGGGCTTTCCATCTGTGGGGAAGTCAACACTGCTGAGTAACCTGGCAGGAGTATATTCTGAGGTGGCAGCCTATGAATTCACTACTCTGACTACTGTGCCTGGTGTTATCAGATACAAGGGTGCCAAGATCCAGGTGAGTCAGGCCTGCAGGCCAAGAAAGGGAAGAGATCCACATTTTTGTTTATTTAAGAAGTACTTGTGGGAGCTCACTGTATGCCAGGTCTGATTTTTTTTGGGGGGGTGGGGTAGGGTTTGTTTGTTTGTTTGTTTGTTTTGGTACCAGAGATTGAACTCATGACCTCACGCTTGCCAGGCAGGCACTGTACTGCTGAGCAGTATCCCCAGCCCTAATTTTTTTTTTTTTTTTTTTTTTGGGGCAGGGTCTCTCTATGTAGTTCAGACTGGCCTTGAAATAAATATGTAGCCTAGGTTGATGTAATCCTTCTTCAGTCTCCTGAGTGCTAGGATTGATCACAGGGCATGTATCAGCACACTGAGCTGATTTTTGATTTAATCTTTATTGTCTAGCAGGGCAGATGGAACGTACAAAAACCAATAATATAGAGGATTAGTGCTGGGCATGATGGTTGCATGCCTAAAATCCCAGCACATAGGAGGCTGAAGTTGGAGAATTGTTGTGAATACAAGGCCAGTCTGAACTACATAGCAAGTCCCTGACTCAAACCAAAAAACAAACAGAAAAAATAGAGGGACAGTGCCTGTAAAAATGTTTTTCACCTGAGAGTTGATGAAGGTCTAGTGAGACAAAGACTTGATGTCAGCAATGACATAGGGGGTAATAATTGAAATGAGAATAGAATTTCACCAGGCTGCGAAGGGAAAGAGACCACTTCAGGCAGTAGTTATGGTAAACATTTGCTGTGATGTGAGAATCTATGTGGAGCCAAAATGCTGGAAGCTGACTCTAGAAAGGTAAGTTGGGACTGAATTATGATAAGCTTTGTGTGCCTGCTAAAGAAGTTGAATTTTGTTTGTAGCTAGGAATTACTACATCAAAAACTTTTAAATTAATAAGAAACATGGTCAAACCCTTATCTGTAGGGCCTAATGAAGTTGGTTTCCTAACACATTCTCCTCCTCCTCACAACGGCACGGCACGTTTGCAAGGCAGGCGCTTATGCCACTGAGCTAAATCCCCAGCCCTCCTCCTTCTTTCTTGTTCTTTTTTTTTTTTTTTTGGGTACCAGGGATCAAACTCATGATCTCATGCTCCCCATGTAGGCTTTTACACCACTGAGCTAAATCCCCAGCACAAAACACAATGCTACTTTTTTGGGGGATTGAACTCATGACCTAGTGCTTGGCAGGCGGGTGCTTATGCTGCTCAGCTAAATCCCTGACCCAACACACTCTTAAAGAATGGTTTTAGGTTTCCTAAACAAGAGGTCTTCATGGTGTGGAAGAAAGTATATGTAGAATATAGTAGAACATATTTTTATTGGGTATACAATTAAGAATATAGAGTTCTGAATTGCATGGCATTTGAATTTTTATTAAGAACTCAGACTTTCTTGGCTCATTGTACCCTGAGTGTCTCAGCAATTATTTCCTGATATCTTTTTGTGTTTCATTTATTTGTCTGTACTGGGGATTGAATCTAGAAGGTGCTGAGCTACATCCCTAGACCTTCTTATTTTTTTGAGACAAGGTGTTACTTCATTGCCTAGACTGACCTTGAATTTGTAATCCTCCTACCTTATTCTGAGCAGCTGGGATTACAGGTGTGTGTCAATTTTTTATGGTGTTCCCTAGGCAAAAAAATTACAACCTGGGTATGGTGGTACATGCCCATAGTTTGAACTGCTTAGGAGGCTGAGGCAGGAGGATTGGTGTGAGTTCAACCTGGACTCCAAAGTGAGACTTTGTCTCAAAAAGCTCCAGAAAAACCCCAAATAGTTCCATTTGTTAAGTACTTCAGTCCAAACAATTGACATATTTACTAAGGGGATATGTACTTGTTGGGCACTACATAACTTTTCATACCTTGGAATTAGATTAAATCAGATGCTGCCATATGTATTTCCTTTCTCACACTAATATTTGTGTGATTCTTATTTGTTCCATAACAACTACTAAAAAAATCCAGCTTTCCAAGATTTGGATGTAACTGAAAACAGTCTAATGGGTTGCTTAAATTGTGAACTACTGATTCTAGTGATTCTGTTGATATCTGATGCAAGAATTACTGTATTTCTCTTGAAAATTTAGGATAGCCAATGTGATACCCTACCTGTTACCTCACTGGGTACCCCAGACTACTTTAGTACATAGTTTGGAAGCCAAAGTATAGGCATTTTTCTTACTGCTGAGTTACACAATGAGTTTGGGATGCATTCATGCTTTTATTACAGAATCTGAAGTAAGAAGGAATCTGTGTTGTGGTGATATTTTTTAGTGACCTTTTATTGTTGATCAGTGCCCATGTAGAAACTGTATTGGGTCATGTCTTTTTCTGAGATCACATATTTTAAATGTATGTAATAAGAATTCGGAAACACAGATGTATGGACCATGGCTTGATTCTAGCTCATTTCAGTTTTAATAGTCTTAGTTTTGACAGCTCAAAGAATGACTTCTTTATGAGATTTTATTACCACCTGTCTCAGGGCTTCTGACCGTAGCAGAATAAAAAGCTTAACTTCTCTCTGATTTTTTTTCCCCCTATAAAACCTATATTCATTTTTACTCACCTGATTTTTTTTGTTTTGTTTTTTAGTCCTCTTGCCCTATTTGCAGGGCACTTTCCTGCCTATCCATTCTGCCTTTGTTCTCCCTTTCTTCAGAAATCATGTAACTATATTAGGTGTGCTTAACTGCATTAAGATGTTTGTTATGAAATGTTTTTTAAAATGCTCTTTTAGCCTGGCATGGTGGTACATGTCTGTAATCTCTGCACTTTGGGAGGCTGGGAGATCACAAATTTGAACCCAGTCTGGGCAACTTAGTGACTTAGCGAGAAATGACTAGGTAAAAACTAAAGAGGACTTTGGATGTAGTTCAATACACCAAAAGAAAAGAAAGAAAAGAACCTAAAACTGTTTTTGTTATCTATAACTTAGTGGGAGAAGTATACAGAAGAGGGATTTTTGTTAAGTAAGTTCTTAGTGCCTAAAAATAGTACGTAAAAGTGTTGGTGGCTAAACTAGTACTTAGCAGGGATATCCTAAAGAAGAGCTAGGCATATGTCCCAGGGATATGGGTATATGGTGCTTTGTGAATTATGGGATGTGTTTCATCTTGCTAGAATTCTTAGAACTCCTAATTGTCTTTTACAGTGTTGACTCACATACTTTTTTTTTTGTACTCGGGATAGAACTCATGACCTTGCATTTGCCAGGCAGGTGCTTATGCCATTGAGCTAAATCCCTGAGCCCTTGACTCACACACTTATGTTACCTATTTTAATCTGTGAAGGCATGCAAGTCTGAAGTAGTTTGGTATCTAAATTTTTTTTTGTACTGGGACTTGAACTCAAGACCTCATGTTTGCTAGGCAGGCACTATGCTGCTGATCTGTATCCCTGGCCTTGGTATCTAATTCTTAAATTCGTACAATTCCACGATTTAAGTTTGTACAATTCCACAATTTAAATACTCTTTTTTTTTTTTCTTGGTGGCTTTTTTTTTGTT
>PVLA01009782.1:0-70867 GCA_004027455.1 Hydrochoerus hydrochaeris
TTATAAATATCATATTGTGTCTCTAGTGTAAAAAGTAAATAAGAACTACAAGTGTAATAAAACCAAAATGTTTAATTGCTATTGTAAAAAAGAGAGGAAAAGAAAGTGTTCTAAGGGATATAACAGCATGTATGTTTGAGTGTGTAAAATAGATGACCATATTGCTGGATCTTTGAGCAGAACTGTTTGTAGTCTGACTGTTTGAATATTTACTATGTACCCTTTAACTTTGTAACTTGAACAACTACACCCAGGATGACAGTATGTAATTTATAAATTACTGATTTCTTAGTGGGACTTTTTCTCATTCTCCTTTTTCTTTTTTTTTTTTTTTTAGAATTCTGTATTGTTACTACCTTTTTTTCTGTTTTTTTTCTTCTCTTTAAATAAAATTTTAAAAATGTACAATTGCTATTGTAAAAAAAAGAGGAAATAGGAAGCGCTATAAAAGATATAGCTGCATGTAAGTTTAGATGTGTGAGATTGATGTCCATATTTCTAGATTCTTGTTGGATTGTTGGACAGATCTGTTTGCACTCTCACTGCTTTAGTGTCCACTTTGTGTGCTTTAATTATGTAACTTGAATAACTATTTCTAAAAGAACAATATGTAATGTATCAACTAGTGATTTCTTACTGTTTATTTTCTTTTCTTGAAATTCTGTAATATTTATACCTTTTTCCTGTTTTTTTCTCTTGAAATAAAAAATGTATAATTACTATTGTAAAAAAGAGAAAATAGGAAGTGCTATAAAAGATATAACTGCATGTATATTTATGTGTGCAGGATTGTTACCCATATTTCTTAGTTCTTGTTTGATTGTTGAACAGATCTGTTTGCAGTCTCACCGCTTCTGTGTCCATTTTGTGTGCTTTAATTTTGTAACTTGAACAACTATTTCTAAAAGAGCAATATGTAATTTATCAACTAGTGATTTCTTATTGTTTATGTTTATGTTTTTTTGGAATTCTGTAATATTTCTCTCCTTTTTCTGTTTTATCCCTTTAAATAAAAAATTAAAAAAAAGATTTAAAGATCTAAGTAACTTTTATCTACTTGATTATTACATAGGCAAATTGTGAATCCACTGTACTCCTCTCCATCCATTTAAACTATAATTTGAAAATTCATGAATGTGATATGAACTTTGTTGTTTTGCATTCTTTACATATTTAGAGAAAGGTTATGGATGAAAACCTGGGGAGTTTAGAGAGGATCACTTCCATGAGGGACTTGGAGCTCATGTTAGTATCCGTCTTCTCTTTTTTTCTCTATTCTAAAGAATGAAACCTATCCTAGATTATCTTTCTAGAAGAAGAAAACATATGGGAACATCTGTCCCATCTTCTCCAACTAGTAATCCCCACTAATATTAAAGACTTCACTAAAGCATTATTTCCTTGGGAACCCATCTGTAACTCTCTTTTGCATTGGGGATTGTTCTTTTACCTCCCACAACCTGCATAAGGTCATCCTCAGTAGACCATGCCCCTTAGCACAGTGCTCTTCTCAGTGTTTGGGATGAATGAGTGTTGCATAGTTATTTGCTTCCTAAAGGATAGGGGTATCCACCAGGCATATTTTTCCCATACAGTAGTACTGTTTATGTCGTTCCTGAGCAGACAGAGCAAAGGGAGTTTTTGATTATAAACCTTGCCTATGTAGTAGATCCTGGTGTCACCTTTTTTTTTTTTTAAAACGTTATCATTTCCTTAAAACAAATGAACAGCCAAACCTCTCTACACACAACACTGCAAGGGTCCTCTCATTGTTTTTCCTCATTATATAAATAATATATATTTATTATAAGACACTGGAACCTTAGAATCCATGAATAACAAAAAATAATAAATAATAATGAACATAATTCTCTCAGAGATAACCCTTATTAATATGTTCATGATCATACATGCAGATTTTTTGTGCATGCATGTGCTAAAATGAATCATAATATTCCTATACTTTTTTCTCTTAACATATAAAGTATATATCTCCTAGTATATTTTTCTCTTAATATACTTCATATATTTAAATCACATTGTTTTTCTTGTATGAATGTACCACATTTTATTTATTCTTGGCTGGCTGGATTGTTTCCAATTTCTAGCAATTATCCAAAGCACTTCGAGATAGTTAAATGTTTAAGTGGTTATTTTATTATTATTTTGGTATAAGTTTTTGAAAATTAGTCTAATGAGTGTGGTAATTTTATGGTTTTAAAAAATTTATGTGCTACTAAATGACTCTCAGTCTTATAAAGGGGTGATCATTTTTCTGCACAGAAGGTTATAGTTGGTTATAATTGACCCCTTATAACAAAAGACAAGTTAACAAGAGAAAAACAAATTTATTTGACAATTTTACATGAACCACGAGATGTAAGGTTGAAGACACAAAGACTTGGGTAAACTATTTTTGTGGTTAAGTTCAGTAAAGCAGAGACAACTATGCAGAAATGTGATTAGACAAATTGAGTCTGAAGGGGACCCAGTCTATCAGTTGGTTTAGACTCTCTTTCAGCCTCTTAGTTATAGGATTTCTTAATATTGTATATGGATCAGGACTCCTTTGGAATGAAGATCTTAATTTCTTTGAGGCCAATCTTTATATAGAAAGGCAGGGGAAAATTAAAACAATATTTTTAGGTTTTATAACTGGCTCTTGGGAAAAGGAGTTCTGGTTTTTTGCCAGCGAATGGGGTAGAGACAGGGTCTTTCTGTGTAGTCCAGGCTTGCCTTGAACACACTATACAACCTAGGCTGGCTCCCTAAAGCAATTCTCCCACCTTATCAGCCTGTGCTGGGATTATAGGCCTGCTGCTACCATGCTCAGCAGTTGTGGTTTCTATGAGATGTCATAGGGAGAATGAATTTTGGCTTCTATAATTTGCTTTGGGGAAGATAAGGGATGTGAGTCAGAAGGGCAGGAAATGGAGAGAGCTTTGCTTCTGAGGCCCCCCGATTGGGGTATTGTGTTCTGAGCACCAGCATTCTCTGGTCTGAAGTTTCCCCAAGAGGTGGCACATACAGAAACTGGATTGTCTCACATGTAGCTGAACAGTCTCTTAGCCCAGGGAACAGGTCAGGACAGGTACACAGTGAACAGCGTGGATCATTTTAGGCAGTAGCCTTTCAGGTGAGTTCACACAGAAGTCAGGCTTCCATGGGATTTGAGCAATCAGATATTTAAAGAGAAGTATTTCCATGGAAAGAGGAAAACAAAAGGTAATGGTTAGAACAAACTATGAACTCAATTTTGAATCTGGAGGACAACCAGTTGAAATGATTTCTAGATTTGGGCTTGAAGCATATTCAGTGACAGTATAACAGATTTTCCTGACTTCCAGTTTGAATGAGGAGCTCCACTGAGCTTTCTAAATGGTCCACACAGCAGCAGGCATGAAGGACTCAAAAGGTCTTGATGACTAAAGTTGACCAACTTCAATTTATGGAGTATCAGAAAGAACTGTTTTGATCCCTATGATTTCAAGTCAGAAGGCTTGAAGAAAATTGCAAATCCCAGGTATAGGGAAAAACTATAAGAATTAAGGTCTGGTCAAGGTAATAAAACCTCAAAAACAATAAGATGGGGTCTTGTAATAGTTGTCATAAAAGTTTTCTTCTCAAATATAATTTTTCTTTCTATAGTCATCCTCATATTTACAAAGATTATCTCAAGAATGTCAATTTATTTGCAAAATAAGTTTATCCTTAATCTCATTATTTACATAAATTCAGTAAAAGTAGTGATTGATCATATAGCTCTTTTTAAACTTCCATTTAAGGCTATTGTTGAGTCAGTAAAGAAAAAAGTCGATCAATGGGTGCTAAGTGATGGTCAGATAGGAGCAAGAAGTTCTAGTGTGCTATCGCCCACTAGGGTGACTATAGACAACAATCATGTACTATACACTTCAAAACACTAGAAGAATAGGTTTTGACAGTTACCTCCATAAAGTATTGATAAACATTAAAAGAGATAAATATGTTTAACCCAATTGAAGCATTATGGAATGTATGCATGTACAGAACATGGTAATCTAATAGTGTGCATGACTTATATATTTTTGTGTATCAGTAAAAAAGAAAAAGGAGAGATTTGTACTTCTGAAAACTTCTATAAGAAATCTCATATTAGATTTTTAAAAAGTCTCTCTAGGCCAAAACCCAAATCATCAGACTGTGCCTATCGAACCTGTAAAACTGGATGAATTCCACTCTTCTCAAGGTCCCTAATTTGCTCAAGGTTTCTGAGTCTGTAAGGAAACAACATTCTTTATCTACTGCAAGGGCAGAGAGGGACCCTATGAGGCAACCATGTAGACTAGGTACCAGCCTAGTTTTCTTAAGTGGGGCTTTTTTGCACCATAGAATTCTTAACAGCCTAATCATCTCTGAAAATAGTTAAAGCCTATGTAATATAACCAGTGCTTCCAATTGTTTCTGATACAGAGAAAACAGATTCTGATATATGTTATGTAAATAACTGTATTGCCATAAAGGAATATTCACAAATAGTTTTAGAGATTGAGGGACACAGTAGGGCAGAAAGTAAATGCTTTAATTCATTTTACAAGGATCTACTTTACAAAACTGTGGCAGTCTATAATTAGGTTTAAAAAGAAAAAAGGAATATTTTCTCTAGTTCTGTGAGGTATGCTAATAGTATTTTGGTTATGATTGCCTTACATCTGTGTAACAATTTTGGAAGTATGGTCTTTTCACAATGTCGAGTCTTTGTATCCTTGAGCAAGGATATCTTTCCATTCTCTGATATCCTCTTCAATCTCCTTTTTCAGAGTACAGTACTTTTAGTATATAGATTTTTACTTCCTTTGTGAGTCTGATTCCTAAATATTTAATTTTTTGGATGCTATTGTGAAAGGTGTGACTTCTCTAACTTTTCTCTTAGTGAGTTTGTTGCTTGTGTACAGGTTTGCTATTGATTTTTTTTTTTGAGGCAGAGTCTTACTATGCAGTTCAGGTTGGCCTTGAGCTTAATTTGTGGCCCAGCCTGGCCTCAAATTTGCATCACTCCTCCTGCCTCAGCCTCTGGAGTGTGGGAATTATAGGTGTGCACCACCATACCCAGCCAAGTAGTGATAGTTTAATTTCTTTTTTTCCTATCATTATTCCTTTTATTTTTCTCTCATCTAATTTCACTGGATAATGTTTTCAGAATTACAATGAATAGGATTGATCATAGTGGAATCCTTGTCTTGTTCCTGATTTTAGAGTTAAAGCTTTCAGTTTTTGCCCATTTAGTATGATGTTGGCTGTTGGTTTGTCACAGATGACTTTTATCAGATTGAGGTAAAGACCATCTATTCCAATTTTCCATAGGGTTTTTTATTTTTAATCATGAATGAGTGTTGGACTTTGTCAAAAGCTTTTTCTGCATATATTGAGATGATCATGTTATTTTTGTCTTTGGCTCTGTTGATATGGTGTATTATGTTTATTGATTTGCATATAGTCAGTCATACCTGCATCCTTGGGATGAATCCCAATTGATCATGGTATATAATCTTATTGATGATTTATGGCATTCTGTTTGCTAGTATTTTATTGAGGATTTGGGCATCTATGTTCATTAGGGAGACTGGCATATGGTTCTCTTTTTTGTAGGGTCTTTCTCTGGATTTGATATCAGAGTAATACTTGCCCCCAGGAATGAGTTGGGGAAAATTGCTTCCTTTTCAATTTCATTAAAGAGTTTGAGGAGTATTGCCATTAACTTTTCTCTAAATTTCTTGTAGAATTCAGCCATGAATCCATCAGGACCTGGGTTATTCTTTGTTGGTAAGTTTTTAATTAAGTTTTCAATTTTGTTACTGATATTAGGTTCTTCAGAGTTTTTATATCATCTTGATTCAGTTTTTGTAATCTATAAATTTCTAGGAATCTGTCCATTTTTGCTGTTTTCCATCATATGTGTGTAAGATTTTCCAAGTAGGTACTGATGATCTTCTGAATTTTTAAAGGATCTGTAGTGATTTCACCCATTTCATTCCTTATTGCATGAATTTGAGGTTTTTCTTTCCTTTTTTTTTTAGACAAAGTTGGCTAGTGGTTTATCAGTTTTATTTATGCTTTCAAAGAACCAGCCCTTTGACTCATTAATTCTTTGTATTGTTTTCTTAGTGGCAATTACATTAATTTCTTTTCTGATCTTTATAATTTCCTCCCTTATATGGGCTTTGGACTTGTCTTGCTCTTCTTTTTCCAGAAGGTTGAGGTGCAATATTAGGTTGTTTATCTGTGCTCATTCTGTTTTCTTGATATAAATTTCTGCTATAAATTTCCCCCTTAGGATTCTTTCATTACATCCCATAATTTCCAGTATTTTGTATCTTCATTCTCATTTAGTTGTAGATATTGTTCAATTTCTTCCTTAATTTTATCTGTGATCCACTGGTTGTTCAGGAGGGTGTTACTTAATTTCCATGTGTTTATGAAGTTTTTTTGTGGCTTCTTTTGCCATTAATTTCTAATTTCATTGCACTATGGTCAGATAATATGCATGAGATAATTTCAATTTCTTTGCATTTTCTTAAACATGTTCTGTGGATTAATATATGGTCTAGTTGAGAGAATGTACCACGTGCAGCTGAGAAGCATGTGAATTCTGATGAAGTTGGGTAGAACACTCTGTAAATGTCTAAATCTGTTGCTCAGGTTTGGTTCAGTTCTAATATTTTTTTGCTGATTTTTTTGTATAGTTGATCTATCTCTTTGTGACAATGAGGTATTAATATTCCCCCATTACAACTGTGTTACTGCTTGATTTTTTGTGTCTATTAGTAATTGTCTTATATAGTTGGGTTCTCCCATATTTGGTACATACATATTTATGATTGTCATCTCTTCCTCTTGGTCTTTTCCACTAACAAGTACATAGGCACCTTCTTTTTCTCTTTTGATCATTTTTGGTTTGAAGTTTACATTGCCTGAAAACAGAATAGCTACTCTTGCTTTTTTTCTGGGTTCCTATTGTGTGGAATATTGTTTCCCATCCTTTGATTTTCAGTCTATGAATTTCTTTTTGAATTAAATGTGTTTTTTTTTTAAATACAGCACATTGTTGGATCTTGTTTCCTGATCCATTCTCTCAGCCTGCTTCTTTTGATTGGTGAATTGAGGCCATTTACTTTGATGGTTATGACTGATATTTTTTGGTCTATCTACTTACCTACCAACCTGTCTGTCTGTCTATAATAGTTAAAATAATTATACTACCAATTTGTATTAGTTAATAGAAAAGAAAGGTTTGTACCTATATTGTTTGATCCATTTTTTATGCCTCTATCTTGTCATATGAGAAACTACTTTGAAGATAACAGCACACAATTTATTAACCATTGTTACTCTTACTATCCCTTTTTTTTGAGACAGGGTCTCACTATGCAGTTCAGGTTGGCCTTGGGCTCATTTTGTACCCTAGGCTGTTCTCAAACTTGCAATGATCCTCCTGCCTCAGCCTCCTGAGTTCTGGGATTTTAGGCATGTGCCACCATGCTCAGCTCTCAATATCTTGTTTTAAAGTTTTTCGTCATTGTTTTTTCTCTTTAAAATAAAGAAAAAGAATTTTTAAAATGTTTCCTTAAGTCTGGAAAACATAGAAAAACCTGGTAAAGTCTCAAAAAAAGTGTCACAAAAAACATAGTCCTTCATCAGTTCAATCTCATACATTTAGTTGTCATTCTGATTGTTGAGTCAGCAATCTTATGAGTTGTTTTTCTATTACAGTTGTGGAAATTCCTACCCAGCCCAATTCTATGATTTCATTGATTGGAAACCTATATTTAACAGGACTAGTGAGTTCTTTTAGTCCTTTCTGTGAATTTTCTAAAGACACAAAACTTTAGGATTATAATTGAGCTTGTAAAAACTTCTAGAAAAAGCATCAGAATAAAGCAATTCATTATAGCAGCAAGATCAGACAGCAATGGTTGAAGATCTGAAGAGACTTACATCAATTTAAGACAATAAAAAAACTTATGACTGAAAACATGTTAAATTTCTTCAAATCCCATACAATTTTGGAATGTATATTAGGAATACATTCATCCAAATATAACTAAAATTAGGTTAAACATAATTCCTTATATGACTAGGACAACTATATAAAGTAACATAAAAAGACAATTTTTTATTTAAAAAAATAGGAATTAAACCTACAGCTTTCACACCAAGGGGCATCCCTAGCTCTTAAAAACAAAACCTTTTAAAAAACATTTTGAGACATGATCTTGCTAAGTAAATAAGTTGTCCAGGCTGGAGATGAACTTGAAGTCCTCCTGCCTCAGCCTCTCAGACTGCTGGCATTACAGATGTATGTCACCACATCCAGCTTTAATTTTGACTTTTGAGAAGATGTCAATTCTCAAGAGTTTAAAATAATTGATCAAATAAAGATCACAGATCATTGTGAAAATAATTATCATTCATTTAACCAGATTGATAAAAGACTTCAAGTTGGGTGTGGTAATACTCTGGAAGGCTGAGGCAAGTTTGAGGCCAGCCTGGACAATTTAGTGATTTAACAAGATCCTGTCACAAAATTAAAAAGAAATTTAAAAGTACTGGGGATGTTGTTCAGTGTGAAAATCTTGGGTTCAATTCCCCAGTGCAATTAAAAACAAACCAATAAAAAAAAAACTAACTTCAAAAGCAACACAAGATGCTAGAGAAATTATTTTTGCTAGCGACAAGGCTAATTTTTCCAAAGGAATAAAGACAACTGAATTGCAAAGTATCTGTTTTTCTCCACACTTTATCTCATTGATTTTTTTTTTAAATCGGTACTGCTTATGCCGCTGAGCTAAATCCCCAGCCCCTTTCTCCACACTTTAAAAACTTTTTTGTTGTTGTTCATGCAAAAAGTGCATGCCTCTTATCAATATTACTAGAAAATCTTGTTTGAAAGACAAAACTTAATTCTGGTTTTTACAATATTGTACTTTTGACATAAGCTTTATTTTAAGAAAAGCTTAAAAATAATTTCCCCTTAATTTTAGTAAGTTTGGCCACATATGAAATTTCTTTTACATGATTTGTCTTTGATATCTTTTCACAGTTTTTAAAATCCATACTACACATTATCAGATGTTAATCTTAGTGGGTCATAGACTAGATTTCAAGTTAGTGAGCGAGGAGACATCTAGCAGCTGTCTGAATGTCTCTGAAGACTTGTCTGAGTGAACCAGTAGCCATTTCTGCTATAACTGTATTCATTTCTTTTCCTCTGCTTCGGCCTTAAGGTTGCTGTCTGGAGCATGACTGAAGCTCCATAGCCAGGCAGGAGAAGGTAGTGCTTCCCTGACAGACCCATCAGGATGACCGCTGTCTTGGAGAGCCCTGGTCAGTTTCTGTGTGCAGTGAGACAGGCAGATTTAAAATAACCACCCTCACCCACCCCCTGAAATTATCACCACAGGACTGTATAAGAATAGTTAGTGTTATGGATTAAAAACTGGTGGTCAATTTAATACCAGCTGGATTATATCACCATGGTGCTGAGCGTAGATGTTTCACCTGAGGAAAGTTGCTAGCATAAATAGAGATGTGGAGAAGGAAAGCCTAGGTGTTAATGCATTGTGGCATTGTGGGTTCCCCTATGTTTGAGCTGTTTGAGCCCTTGGTTCTCCTGGAGAAGCTCTGGTCCTCATATCGAGCATTGCTTCCTGGCCCCGGAGGGGAAGATGTGTGCTGCTTGGTCTCCAGGATGAACTCAGTCACGCTGGCTTCCTGGCAAGTACTCAACTGTGCTTATTGTCAGAGGAGCTTGGGGCCTCTGTGTCACTGAGGATGACTGTGGTGCTTTTCAGGACAGTCCTGGTCTTGGCTGTGAGTGTGACTTCTCGGCTCCAGTGTAGAACCCTCAACCTACCAGCACAGCTCCTTCACCCCACTGGCATAGACTTTCTAGCTTCCACCACTGAACTTTGGGCCTTCCCAGTACATATCTGTAAAAGAGATGTGAGTCCTTGTGGGCTTTAGACCTTCAGATGGACTCATGGGAGGTATTGTCATGAGCTCTAGGTCTTCATCTGGACTCATGTGGGACATTGCTGTGGGATTCAGGCCCTTGGCTAAATATTCTATGTCTTTAGTGTTATGGATAGATATACTGAATTTGCTTGTGTTAACTCTGGGTGACCACCATAAAAATATTATAAACTCCATGTCCTGATTCTAATTGTTCTCCTCACAATCCCTGACTACAACAGATAGTCTAGGGAAAAATTCAGAAGCCTGTTCAAAATAACAAACTGTGATTCTTGGTATCTCAGAGTTGAGATGAAAGTGGGAAACATGGTGGAATTGATTACCTGGCAGGGAATGGAATGTGGGCACTGTGGGAAAAGCACTGAATCACAAGAGCTCTGATTATGCTCACTATTAAATTATAACTTTGGCTCAGAGATTTTTCTGGACCCATGGTTTTCACTTAAGTAAATTGCCATTTACTGCCAGTTTTTGTCTGACTCAATTAGACCCTTAGGGATTCCCTAATCTCAATCTGCAAAGAAAGGGAGAAGACAAGATCCATATACTGAAATTCTGAGAGCCAAAGGTTGCCTGCTGCTATAATAATTACTCATTTTAACCTTAAAAATTGCATATCTTGACAATGACCCTGAGTTTCTGTAATCTCAAAGGTCAAGTGCTTATTAGCATAAATTAAACCCTAGTAACCCCAAAGCCAATGAAATCAGAGGAGTCAAAACAAAAGATAGCAGAGCTTCAGGCCTGAGAACAGAGGAAGACAGAAGACCCAGAAAACAGTGGAATCGGGTGTTTCTATTCTCTGTTCTCTGTTTGGAGGGTTACAAAAAATGTAGGGTCAGAAATAAATGGAAAGATCAGGTCTGAAAGGGACCATTTTGGGGAGATTTTAAATTTTCTCCCAAGCCAAGGAGTTCAATATTACCTGTAAGAAAATTATGTTAACTATAAAGGAAGCCAGCAGAAGGACCAAGCATATAACTGTAGGGTTTGGAGAAAAATGCATACCAGTTAACTGAGTTTTCATTGAGGTGTAAAGGATCCAACAGAGAGACACAACAGTCTTCAAAATAAATAAACCAGGATATCAGCTTCAATTACACTGAATGCTGACTGCAGAGCTCATTAAAAGACAAAACAGTGGGGCTGGGGATTTAGCTCAGTGGCTTAAGTGCCTGTCTTGCAAGCACATGGTCATGAGTTCTATCCCCGGTACAAAACAAAACAAAAAAACAAAGCCACATGCCTGCCATCCCAGCTACTGAGGAGGTTATGGCAGGATAGTGGCAAATTCAAACCGAGCCTGGGCAACTTAGCCAGGCCTTGCCTCAAAATACAAATTTAAAAGGGCTTGAGCTATAGCTCTATGTACCTTGCTTGCTTGGAATGTGCAAGATCACTGTTTCAATTTCTACTACTGTAAGTTTGAAATTTTCTGGATGTTTTTCTTTTCTTTTTTTTTCTTTTATTCCAGACCACTGATACCACATCACTTGGATCCAAAACCAATAAGGTTTTTTAGGTTAAATCAAGGACAGACAAGTTCTCTCCAAGAGGTGCCTCAATGAGCCATTCTTGAAGGCAGCTAAAAAAGGCCACAGCAGCAATGTGTGAGTAGCCAGGTTCTTGAGGTCTTGCAAGCCCTGCACATGCATGATTAAAACAAAGCAAAGCAAAGGTACTTGGTGCTTGCAAAGTCATTTTTGTTTTATTTGGCATCTCTTTAATCACTGGGGAGTTTAAATTTCATGTGTTAGTTTTGTTTCTCTTTTGTAAGATGGATATTCCAGTCTTGCTTATTTTCCTGTTGAGTAATTTTTAAATTTTTTTAAAAAATTTAATAAAACATTAATTCTACTCTCAGAAAAACAATATGTCATCACACAGTTGCTACTTTTTAACTAAAATACTACATTCATTGATTCTTTCAAAACTGAGTTTGTTAACCAGCTGGACAATTGTCCCTACTGAGGACCCTGAAAAATTTGTTAAATGTCATTAAATACCTCTTAGTGCAAGGGATCATGCAGTATTCATTTTCAGAATGTCCCAGCTGGCTTTCAATCAAATATTTAAAAGTTATACTTCTGCATTGGTAACACTTTTCCTTTGTGCATTATCAATGACAGATTTCAATCTTTTCTGCCTCTGGGGTGAAGGCAAAACACATTCCTATTTATAAAACTGGGATCTAAACAAAGCTTTAGTAGATAAAGAGGGGGAGAGTGTTGCAGGGAAGGGAAAGAAATGGGAAAAAAAGAATCAAGATATATCATGTACAGGTACAAATTCCATATGGTGAATGTTATCAGTATGTTTATCTAATAAAGTAAAACAAAAGCGAAAAATAAAAAGAAAGTATCAAATAGCAGGAGAACAACAACAACAAAAAGATTGTGTTTAACTATTGCCTTTGATGGGAAGTGATTTGGATGGTGGCATATAAGTTTTATGCTGTTTGAATTACCATATAGAAATTAAAATCATGATAAAGACATGGGATTTATTTTTTTATTTTTATTTTGAAAAATAATAAAACCAAATGAGAAAAAAATGGGATCATTCAAAACAAAAGGATGACTGTAATCTGTGAGATGCAATGAAAGCAGTCTTAAGAGGGAAATATATAGCAATCAATTGTTATATCAAGAAAACAGAGCACAAATAAACAACCTAATGCTTCATCTCAAGCTTCTAGAAAAAGAAGAGCAAGTTAAACCCAAAGCTCATAGAAGAGAGGAAATTGTAAGATTAAAATAGAAATCAATGCAATTGAAACTTAAAAAAATACAAGAATTAATGAATCAAAAAGCTGGTTTTTTGAGAGAATAAACAAAATTGACAAACCCCTAGCCAACCTTATTAAGCAAAACAAAAAAACTCAAATTCATGCAATAAGGACTGAAAAGGGGGAAATTATTATAGATCCCATGGAAATTCAAAAGACCATGAATACCTACTTTGAAAATCTCTACTCACATAGAGTTGAAAACACAGAGGAAATGGACACATTTCTAGACACATATGAATTACCAAAACTCAACCAAGAAGACATAGCAATTTTGGATATCCCAATATCAGCTACTTGAAATTAAAAAAAATAATTAAAAACTTACTAACAAAGGAAAGCCCAGATCCTGATGGATTCACAGCTGAATTCTATAAAAAATTTAAAGAAGATTTAATGCCAATACTCCTTAAACTCTTCAATGAAATTGAAAGAGAAGCAATCCTCCCTAATTCATTCTTGGAGGCAAATATTACTCTGATACCAAAACCAGAGAAAGACCCAAACAAAAAAGGAGAACTATAGACCAATCTCACTAATGAACATTGATGCAAAGATTCTCAATAAAATATTGGCAAATAGAATGCAGAAAATCATTAAGAAGATTATACACCATGACCAAGTGGGATTTATTCCAGGAATGCAGGGATGGTTCAACATATGCAAATCTATAAATGTAATACACCACATCAACAGAGCCAAAAATAAAAATCACATGATCATCTCAATAGATGCAGAAAAATTTTTGCAAAGTCCAACACATGTTCATGATAAAAATCATACAGAAACTTGGAATAGAAGGTATGTACCTCAGTCTTATATAGGCCACCTATGACATCTGGTACATGTTCTTTAACAGACCTCAGGTCATTTTTAGATTTGTGGAAACTGATGTAATTTACTTTGGCCCTGTAAGATAGAAGTATCTTGGTATTTAATGACTGAATGCCTCTTTTGTTAAAACTTGACCCTGAGTTTTAAGTTCTAGAATACTAAACTGTAAAACTAAAACCACTCCAAAATATACTCCCCAGTATTGGTGTTTGTATAATACTGTGCTTTTTCTCTTCATTAACATAGTGCATCTGGAAGTAGCTCCCCTTCAGCAATGAATAAGATGCCCAAAATAAGGAAGCAGGAAATGTCCTATCTAAAGAATTTACTCAAATACATTTATTTAAAGAATAAAAATGTCATTTCCCTAGTTCTTTTAAGTTGACAGTGTATGAAATGCAGCATTTTCACCCTGTAGGTAGAATAGCTTCGGGGGGAGACTCCTGTAATCCCTGGTTTAATAAACAGCAAAATCTATAATTCTGACAAGACAGAATTCTAATATTGTTTTGGAAATCTCTTTTTAAAGTTAGGTGTTTTTATATTCCATTAAAAATTTCTAGATATTGAAAGCAGCTCTACATTTCTTTAAAAATATTCACTAAATATAAAATTAACATGTGAATAGGAAATAACAGCAATTTCTAGTGAAAGATACTCTCACAGTAGCAAATAACCTAAAGTCTAATTTTTCCTATGTCAGTCTTACATTTGAACCCCTAAAACATTTAACATTGCAGTTCACCTAAATTATATAAAGAAAGAAAATTATATCAGTTAACACTGAAATCTTAAAAGAAGTTATTAATAAGAATACAAGATTTTCTAATGTTCAATTGGGTCTCTAAATGTGACAAAGCATAGGTATTGAGGTTTTATTTTGAAGATTCTGTTTCTAGACCAAATACCATACTTCAAAATATAAAATGTTGAAGCTCTCTTAATTATACTTCAGACCTGTTTATTCTATTGTGTAATTTCTACTTCTGGCATTAGTAATTAGGTTAGATCCAGCTCTGAAAAGTACTGCAGTTCTTTATGTGAGCAACAAAAACTCAAAATCCTGAGTGCTAGAATGAGCTCCTTAATTGTAACCCCAGATGGCATCCTGCCCGCCTTTAGCGATGTTTCAGTTACTGGTCCTCTGTGACCAATGCCACAAAAAACATAAGATAGGACTTGTCTTACTATAATGTATTTGCTAAATGTGAATATAATCATTGCATAAATTATTTATAAGCTCCAACCATTCATTTAAATGTTTAAGACATTTTTACATTTAGTAATGATAAGGAATCTTCACATTTATGTAATACATCATATACCTGGCCCATTTATACCATTTTGAGAAGAGAATATTGTTTTAAACTAATAAAACAAAATTATAGAGCTGCATCAATCTTCTTTCCTTGGTTCTTGGATTTCCTTAAATGATGGCATCATGTTCATCAATGGTTCTATACTGAATGCCTCTTCTTGAGTAATACATTTTACACCCAATATAAAGAATAGATAAAACTCCCAGTGTCAACACAATACCACCAACAAAGCTACCAGTGTCAAATCTCGATCCTCAGCTTTCTTTAGAATGAACAGTTGCTGTGACTTGTTAGTGATGTCACCAAACTACTGTGGGTTGTGGTCAACATGGGTGTTGACATCTGGGATACATTTTGTGAAATACTCGTTGCTTTAGGTGTAGACTTTGAGGTGGTAGGAGTTGTATTGGCTGAGACTCCTAGTGTTGCCATTTGAGAAGTTGCTGTGGATTTCTTGGTGACATTTGTCATGTTGATTGAGACTGAGGAAATGGTAGTTGTTGATGGTTTCAACAACTGCTTCTAATGCTGGATTTGCTTGTATGGTTGGAAGACACAGTGTCTGTTAGGTTACCATTGCAGCTGTGTTCAGGCACACGAGTCTCTTGAGAATCCTGTGCCTTGGTGGTCCCCGGGAGTGCCAGCACCTGCAGCGCCCCCAGGAGCAGTGTGGCCGGAGTGTACCTCACTTGAGGCCCATTGTCCAGTGGCAGGAAGGTGGCCTCGTGGCCACTGGGAGTGGAGGGAGCGGCGGGAGATGGCCCTGTGCACACCGTTGGCCCGTGTCCTCTTTCATGTGCTCTGCTGGTGGGTGCCACGGGCTGCAGGACCACGCGGAGTCAGGCCCTGGAGGTTATTTTTTTTCAGGGCTTGGAATATTTCGCTCCAAGCTCTTCCTGATTTGATAGTTTGCATCAAGAAGTCTGCTGTGATTTTTATGAGTTTTTCTTTATAGGTAATCTGTTTCTTTTCTCTGACCACTTTTAATATTCTGTTCTTGTGATGGGCTTCTGGGATCCTGATTATTATATGCCTGGGTGTAGATCTGTTTGGGTTGTAGCTGGCTGGAGTTCCATATGCCTAATAAATCTGAATATCACTTCTGTTTCCTATGCTTGGGAGGTTTTCCTTAATTATTTCTGTAAATAGCCTTTTTATTTCATTTGTATTTGTCCCTGCGTCTTCCTTCACATTTTTTATTCTTAGGTTATAAATCTTCTTGTTGTCTTCTAGCCTTTGTATTGTTACTTCCTCGTTTCTTGTTATTTTTAAGAGATCTTTCCTTTCAAGATCACATGTTGCAAACCTGTCTTCAAGGTTTGATAGTCTATCTTTAGTTTCTTTCAAGCAGTTTTTCCAGATTTCAATGGAGTTTTTAATTTCCTGGTAATCTCTTTGAATCTGTTTCATGTATTCTAGATTTTTTTTCATGTTCTTTATCAAAGGTTTCTCTCCTTTTTCTATGTCTCTCCATTCTTATATCTGTGTCTTCTTGAGAGGTACTTAGCATTTCTTTTATTATTTTTCTTATATCTTCCTTTACCTGTATTAGAATTTCTGTTTTTAGTTCTTTTATAATGTCACAAAGGCAATTCGTTATGTCAGATGTGTGCAACCCTCAATCTCTTTTGTGTTTACCTCCCCCAGGCCAGTAGTGTTTGTGTTGGGAGTTAGAGATTTCCTTTTGCTTTTACCTCTTGTCATGTTTCTGGTTTCCTCCAGATGAGTGAACAATGGGGGTCCCTGGCACTTCCTGTATTGGCTGCGATTATGCTGAAGCATGATGGCTAGGGATTGCTGCCCTCCCCAGTCTGCTGATGACACTGAAGTACAAGTAGGGGTGTGGCAGGCTGGCCCCTCCCTTCTGAGCTGCTCAACCACTGGAAGTGTTCACCATGTTAGTGTGTGCTGTGCGGATGGGGCCAGTTAGGTATAGTTTCAGAGAGAACTTGTCCTTTGCTATTGGATTGCGCACAGAGGTGAGACTCAGTCCAAGCAATTCTCACCAATCTGCTCTGTGCTAGGAGTAGCTGACTGAAACCACTACAGTTCTGGTTCTGGGTTTATCCTGCCTGACTCTAAAATGCTCCCTCACCCCTTGCCCACTCCCACAGGAGGACTGATTTCCATGCACTCACTGCAAGCCAGTACAGATCTCCAAGCCAATACAGATCTCTGAGCGGAGTGCTGCTCTCCACTCTGCCACTCCCCTCCATGACTGCTTCCTTTTGCTTAGGCCCTCAGTGTCACTAACATCCAACTTCACTATGACTGGGTGTATCTGGATTCCAGCGATTTTTCATACACAATGGGACCAGCTCCAGTGAGAGCAAGTCTGGCTACAGCCTTCCATCCATGATTTTCTTTTTTCTTTTTTCCTTTCCCTTTAGTTTCTTCCTGGGTCAAGTGGATCCATCTCCCTCTATCTGATCTTCTCCAGGATGTTTTATTCCAGCATCTGAGCTGTTTCTTTCAGAGAGGCTCCCTATTTTGCTGCTTACTGATCTGCAATCTTATGGAATGCCCCACAACATGGAATTTATAAAGTAGGATTCAACAGGAGGAAAGATTCTTCTAGATTTTAAGCCTTCACCCAGATGGAGATTCAGTTGTTTTAGAGTATGTATCTTCAATCCTGGACAGATCAGCTTGCCCAGCCCCAATTTTCCTTAATACAGCACATTGCTGGTTACTACTTATTCTAGGAGAGCATCAATACTTTGTTGGCAAAGCTGAAAGTAAACCAAGGAGTAAGATTTAAATTTTAAATAAGGCCCACAGGTCACAGAAAAGTGAAATCTTTCTGCAAGGGGCAATTTGATTGCTTTCCAGCTTTTAAGGCACATAAGTGATTCCAACCATCTGTTTGTCAGGTACAACAGCAGGGAGTATGCAAAAATGAGAGCCTCTGTAGAAATTCACAAAGCCTAAAAGGGAATCTGGAGGTACTAGAAGTGTCTCCTCAGCTGCTGCCTCAATGAGAATCACCACTTACAAATGAACCAGTTATTGATAAGAGCACCATATTTTTAGAGAGGCTGAAAAATGGTCTGAGTACTAACTGTGAGAATGAAGCTGCTTAAAGACTTTATAAGGTGTTATCATTTAATATCCAAGGGAGATTGGTTTCAGGACCCCTAAAATACCCAAATCTAGGGATGTTTAATTCATTTAACATAATGACATAGTATTTGCATATAACCCTTGCACTTGTTCCTACATACTCTAAATCATCTCTACATTAATATTTCATTTGTTATTGATAACCTCACAAAAATTTTGTAGAAAATACATGTATTTTAATAATTTGATAATAAACTTTGTATCTATGGGTTCTAAGTTCATGAATTCAAACAACCATAGATTGAAAATATTTAGAGAAAAATTTGCAGCCGTACTGAATATCTACAGACCTTTTTAAAAACTGTCTTTATTGCTAAACAATATAGTGAAACAACTACTTACATAGCATTTACATTGTTTCATCTATTTAGTAATTTAGTGTCCTGTTTTGTTTTCCATGGAAGTGTCATTGGCCTTGACCTCACTATCTAGCCCAGGCTGGCCTCAAACTTGAAGCAATTCTCCTGCCTCAGCCTCCTGAGTTTGGGTGCTAGAATTATAGGCATGTGATACTATGCCATGCCCAAAAGCCCATTTTGTAATGAGATGTTGGTGAGGTTTTTGTATGTGAATGTATGCCTTTGTGTGTCCTTGAATAAGGGGCCACTTTGATAACTTAAAACATAAATTTTCTTTGACAATTTGTCAAATTTATAGATCTTATTTTATTTGTTATACTTAGAAGATTTTGTTAACTTCTAAGGGGGAACTTTACTTGGTTTGTTTAACAGAGGTTCTCAAAATGTCTGCTGGCTGGTCTTGACATTTTGATCCTCTTGCCTCAGCCTCCCAGTGGCTGTGACTATAGCTGCTGTCCCATTTTCTTTGGGGGAACTTTGAATAATATTTAATTCTGTTAAATAAGTACCCTTGAAAAATTTGTTCATAAACTTTACATTTAATTTTCTTTTAAGGCACATCAATTGTGTGACTGATGTACCTCAAATAAGCCTTCTAAGTCAAATGATACAATGTATAAATATTGCAAAGGCAAGTTATCTTGTTTTCTAGTAAAGTATATAAATTTATATTCTCACTTTTATAACAATTTTCTTTTATCTTAAAGTTACAAATTAAATCATATATTCATACATTGACAAATTAAAATTAGTATCTCTATCATTTTATGATGCAAAATGGTTAACAAGCCAAATTCCCTCCTGTGTTTTATCTACATACACAGCATACTATACAGCTATAAATTATGCCCAAACTTAGCTCAAAATAATGACTTGGGATTTGATTTTCTTAACCATCTCTAAATTTTGCCACCCTTAATGTGTTCTAAATCTCTCCTCAGACTCACTAAAGGGAAAATTATTTCATATGGAATAATTAATATTGCCATCCAGGGTGGCCATGGTTGCATATAGGTCTTAAAATTTTGCTTGAGATAAAAATATTTATAACTGTAGCATCTAGGATGATTTTTCTCACAACTGGAGGACAAGTATTAGAAGCTCATTTTAATGTCCTTATGCCAGATAAGGGGGCACACACATTGGAGCTCATGGCCTTTAATTCTCATTCTGATTTAAGCCTGCAACTCTGTCCAGGTAGTTTCACCAACTGGTTGGACCTAACAAATGATTTCTAGTTATATTCTAAGCTTAATTCTTTTTCCATGCTGTCTTTTTGTAATGCCACAATTCTCATACTCAGATGACATCCACTTGGAGTTCAATTGTGTGTGTGACTCTATGGTCACAATTCTAAGGTCATTCTGGTCACAACTGATTTCTGAAAATGTATTTGGACAATGCAAGTAAAGCATGATAAGTACAAAGTTTTAAAGTTACTCAAATAGACAGTCACTGAGAATTAACTAGATTTGCCTTTACCATAAGCTCTTTCCTTTCTTTCCTCTCTGCCAACAACTACAGTCACATGTTATCACTTACATACAAATGTTAGGTCACTGGTTGATGCAGAAGGCAGCTGTTGTGTCTAGGTTAGGAGATGAGTTCAGAATTTGAGGATCAGGTTAGAAATAATGTCATTCAGTTGTGGAGTGACTCATCTTAGAAGTAACTCTATTCAAGAGATGGTTTTCAAGTGCCATGATAAAGCACCATGAAACACTGCAGATTTTCACTGGGCAATCCAGGTCCTGGAGAAGCAAGGGTGAGATATAATGTGTGCACATTCCATGCACGTGTATCAGACGCACAGCAGTGAGGGTGAATAGGGAGCCTCTGACAGGAGGTGATAGGCTTCCTGCAGCCTAGAAAAAGGTGACCAAGGAAAAGGGCCATGCTAGGTGGTCCCTGCTCTGCCCAGGAGAGATGTTGGTGCTGGTCTCAGAACCCCATACTCCTAGAGTGTACAGAGATGGTTCATTCAGAAAACTTGATATAAATATTATTTTAAAACACCTAATTTCTTTAGTTCTAAGACAAACAACCCTTTATAAATGAGTAACAAAGCTAGAGAAAAACTGAGGCTGGAACCTGAGCAGTCAGCTTGAGAGGCAGGTGCTGAGGCACTGTGCTGTGTGCTGCCCTGTTACACAGGATCCCAACCACAGAGCTCAGTGGATCTGAGTGGATCTCAGACAGCTCTAGTGCAAAGCACTCTGCCTTGTCCAAGTTTTTCCTTCATCAGATTGGTATGAGAAAAGAAACTGTGCCCTTATTGACCCAAATTGGTATTAAAATGTACAAAATGCAATTTTTCTTACCAGGACTATAATGCTGGAAAAACTCAAATACTAGGGGTCCCCAGGCAACTGTAGTGCTCCAACTTTTATAATTAGGTCAATCTAAGTCAAGGCCTTTAAATGCTTATGGGTATAGTGTATAAGAGTGAACTTGGTAAATTTCTGATTACCCTGTGTTTTACTTCAGTTTGAAAGCATATTACTAGATTTGGCAGTTTCCTCTCTTTCTTGGGGCTACAAGGATGAAATTCAATAAGCACAGTGTTGGTTTGTTAATAAGAAAGAAATGAAGGTGGAGACTTAAAAAAGTAATCAAAACCTCATGTTGCTTTTGCTTCTATTAGAGCAAATCTAACCCACAAGAGAATTAAAGGACAGGGACTTTTAACTCCATGTTTTTGGCACCTAAAGCAATACTGGACACATAGCAAGTCCCCAATGTGTGTTCATTGCATACAGCTGAGTCTTGAGATGCAACAAAAAATGTGTTTTGATAAATATTCAACTAGGAGGAAATATTCTTAGCTAAAATTTTCACCATAGTTGTCTTTGCATAGGGAAATATTTGTGTTTTTTTAACTTTCTCCTTGTACTTTTGATATTTACCCCAAACCACTACTTAACTAATTTTAAAATTATTTTACAAACATTATATGGGGACACAGATAACCAAATATGGTCATTTGTGGCATAATGTTTCTATCAAAAACAGACCACTTATATGATGGTGGTCTCATAAAATATCATCTAATAATGGTGTAGTTACTTTAGTTTGTGTGAGTACACACTGTGATCTTTGCACAACCAAATCATTTTTTCTAAACATGTACCCATTGTTAAGTAATATATTTCTATAGTTCTGTAAGGATGATATGAAAAGCTGCTAGATCTTCTCCTCTCACTTCCTCAGTTTCCCATTCCACATAAGACTCTGCTTTTAATTTTTTTAGTTGATTAAGTTGGCATTTACCTTCACATGTTTAAGTAACATAGTTCTGTTGGATTTTTCCCTGGGAAACAAGTAAATAGGAGCCTAGTAAATACATGATATTAATAGATTTGAACAATCTATTGCCAGCACTTTGACCTTGAAGAATTAAAAAGGAGCATCTAGCCCTATGTGGTGGGACACTTGGGAGGCTGAGACAGAAGAATTTCCATGAGTTCACTACCAGCCTAGGCTACATAGTGAGTTCAAGGGCAATTTGAACCATATACCAAGGTTCTCTCTCTCTCTCTCTCTCTCTCTCTCTCTCTCTCTCTCTCTCTTTCTCTCTCTCTTTCTCTCTCTCAAAGGAGAAGGAGGAGGAGAAGGAGAAGGAGGAGGAAGAGGAAGAGGAGGAGGAGAAGAAGAAGGAGGAAGAAGAAGAACAACAACAACAATTAGTGCATCTAGTGCTTCAAAAATGTGATTATGTATTCTATCAAATCCAGATCCCTTCCAGATTCAAGATATTGAATCTCAAAAGAAAAACTCATAAATTGGGATTTGGTCATCATTGTAAGAAATGAAAAGGAATGTGTTCTGGAAAATCTTGTAGGACCATAAGGATTTAGCTATTAGGTTTATATTTCTTACAGTTACAAGATTATAGTTAAAATTGGTTGCATTGAAATGAACAAGCCTAGCTCCAGTGGGCAATAAGATTACCTGGTTGTCTGGGCTTAAGGGAGTTTATGAAGCTCAAAGAGGAAGCTAATGCCACAGGGGAAGAATTCATGAGAGTCAGCAGTTTCAGGTCAATTACTGCAAACTATGATTGCAGTATAAGTTAGAGTTAAGCATTTGTGTAGAGTCAGCATGGAAAACACAGGCAAGGAGAATGTTTTGGCAGGAATGTACAACTGTATGGAGATGTTGTCAGCACTCAATCTTGCAAGGTCAGCTGGATAAGCCCTGGGTGGGTTCCAACAAGAGGAGCTTGTGCTTGAGATAGCAGAGCTACAGAACCAGAACTATGTCACTCATAGATGAGTGGTAAGCTGAGTGTTAGTGCCAAGCTTTAAGTCAAAAAAAGTCACATAAATGTTTAGGCAAGCAAGTGAGGCAAAGTCTAACTGAGGGAGGCAGGGTCATAGGTTGTCAGGAATATTGAATCAGATCTGAGGAGCAACTGAAGAGAGTGGTACAAAGGCACTGACCCATTGACTCTCTTTGATTCCTAAGTCCCCTAGGGAAGCTACTTCAAAGAGCAACATGCAGGTATCTGATGAGGATTCACATGAACAAGCACCAGTGAAGGAGGGAATGCTTTCTTAGCTTGGTCTCTAGATTGAATAAAAAGAAATTTAGAAAAAACAGCATTGCACAAGTGGAACAATGACTGCAGCTTAATGAGACTGTTTTTCAGAGACACATAACTCTTCAAAATGATTTCCTCTAGGGATTTAGCTCAGCAGCATAAGTGCCTGCCTGGCAAGCATGAGGTTGTGAGTTTAATTCCTGGTACAAAAAAAAAAACAAAAAAAAACACCTCTTTTCCATTTTTTGGGAGATGGAAAATGGTCTTTAGAAAATACTGGATCTCTGGTAGAGACAGGTGGGAAAGACTTATATCACCCAAAGAGACAAATAAGCATCTGAGAACAGGATCATTAAAGATATCATTTTTTTTTCCTTTGGAGCCTTCTATAAGTACTATTTTGTGATTCTTGGGCCTTTACATAAATAAAGAGCCATAATAGCCTGAACATAAAGGATTTTTACACTGCTTCTCTTGCCTTTGGCAAAACATTCTGAATTAATCTCTTTCCATTGACTAGTTACTAGACCCAAACAATATTGCATTAGTAAAGACAAAATTGGGGCCCCCGGAGCTCTAACTATCTACTTTCATGTTACCTACTGAGAGAGAGAGAGAGAGAGAAGACTAGGTCTAGAGTCCTTGCAGAAGAATGCAAACCCATTGAGTCCCAGAGCATCATCAGCAATACTCAATTGTACTATCAGACATCTCTAGTAAAGTGAACAGCATTGGTGCCATCTTATTATTTTTTCCCCTAGAACTCTCCACACCAGGGTTAGGGAATTAGTTCAGAGATATAAATGCCTGCCTGGCAAGCACAAGGTCCTGAGTTCAGTCCCCAGTACAAAACAAACAAACAAACAAACAAACAAACAAACCTCTCCATACCTTGTGGCCCATGATGAGTTCCTCTAGGTCAAATTGTTATACAGCCTAATGGCAATGGTTGAGATCTGTACCTTTGGCCTACCAACTTCTTAGAGGAAAAGATGGAACCTTTCTAGGGACTCCTTTAGAAATTCCCATAAAATCAAGATACTTGTCTATGCTTTTCCCCTAGATAGCCTTTATCTTTGGGTCTGATTAGGAAGTTGCCTTCTCAGGGCCTTGTTTCATTCCAGTCCACCTTTCCACCATGATTGGCAGCCATTTTGTTTCATCATGGCCCATCACATTAGCCACTTGAGAAACAGCACACTCTTAAGAGATCAGGGTAGAACTCCCCTGCCTAAGCATCAGGGTGGAAACCTCTGCCTGGGGACTCCTTTAGCTGCTTGAGAAATGATAGCCCTTAAATTTACCCTGATACTAATAAAAGAAAACTGTAAAAGTTTTAAGAAACTATAATAGGTGTACTTGTACATACTCATACCCTCTTGAGTTGCGCTTTACTGGCTATTTTTGTTGTTGTTGTTGTTGTTGTTGCTCTGTTCAGGATATCAGGCACATTTATCTAAATTACCTGAATTTCTGTTAGAATAAAGAGGGGGAATTAAATCCAATTCAAAGAGAAAACCAGAAGAGGCCTATATGTTCCTTAAAATCAGAAGCTTAGTTCCTATCTGTAAGAGTGAGTTTTTCTGGTAACCATGAGGCCAATTTTTTAAAAAGAGGAAAAAAAGAAAAAGAAAATGGTAAAGTAGCAAGGCAAACAAGCAAGGTAAAACAATGTGACCAACTCATATGACCAAATAAAACAATGAACATGCCCAAATCCATGTGGCTGACCCACAAGAAGAACCAAAATGGCTAACTCATGTGACTAAATCACATGATGAACCAAAATGGCTCCTAGTCAGTTGCTGTAACACATGATGCCCTTTGAGCTTCTTGGAGTGAAGGACTGCAAGAGGATAAGAAAATAAAGAAGAGACAAAGCTGGGGCCTGGTGGAGCCCTTATCTTCCTGAAGAGAGGAAAGGTACTGGCTCCTTACTTCAGGAGCATTTATTTATACCTTTTAGCAACTTAATGTCACATGACACCCTGTTGTCCTAGCAACCCACTGTTCATTCAGATTGTCTTGGGGGTTAGTGTTCTCTGAGCTGAAGCAGCTTCTTCAGGTGGCTTGCCCCAGGTGCTCTTTGTTCTTGGAATGGTCATGCTTCAATGGCTCACAACATAACCATCTCTTTTGTTTTGTTGTTGCACAGGATAATGGTCAGCTGAAGCTGGAGGACCTGTTGGGAGAACTTCCACAATTTAAACCTTGTATAGTCCATTAATCCATAAGAGTAGACAGTTAACAGTGTAGCCAACAATTGTCAGAAGGTGTTAGTGATTTGAACTTCTTTTATGGCTTACATATTATTATGACATTGTATTATACCTCTTTAAGTTGTACTTTTCTGTAGGATGTTCAAGACCAAGTTAAGGTGAGACCTATATTGAATTTAATTAGTCTCTTGCTATCTGTGTCAAGGTTAGTTAAGTGTCCTCAGGAATTACCTTAGAATCATGCATAGCACCTCTTACCTCTTCTGTCAGTGTCAGACATCTGGATGAGTCATGGCATTGCTTTCTATGAAAGCTTGGGAGATATTTGCTCCTGATGACTCTCCTTAGGAACAGTATACACCAACAATTAGTTTCCTCAGTGATCTCACAAGCTTCTTGATCATAAGACCAGGGACTCACTGAGTATAGGAGGATGCAGCAGAGGTTCTTTTATGTCCTGGGTCCTCATTGACCTTGGAAGGTGAGGGCCAAAATATTGGTAGCCTCTTAGCCCATATATCTCTCTGATTTTTGCTTTCTAAACCTTAGTTGTTGAATAGCCAGAAGAAAAGATTGATAACAGTACAGTGTCTTTAGAGGCAGTATGCTTAACATTGTTTTATCTAAATGTCAATTGTCTTAGAACATTAAATGGAACTATTATTTCCAATTAACCATGGATGTTTCAACAATTGAATACCTGTAGAATGTTAACAGTTACATATTTTACACAGGAAATTAAAAATCAAAACCATATCTAATATTATAACATGACAATCATGATGACATTTTGTAACACACTTGAATTTGCATTTTTGACATAAAATATCTCCATTTAGTTAATTATCCCTATCAAGCGTATACCTAATGTGCTGACCTTTAGTGGGGTGTACATCTCATAAGCATTTGTTGAAGGCAGAAGTTTGAATCTGAAACAAATTTTTGTCACCATAAATAATACTTGGTTTACATTTTTGAAGACCTGTACACCATTTTGGTTCTTCTTGTGGGTCAGCCACATGGATTTGGGCATGTTCATTGTTTTACCTTGCTTGTTTGCCTTGCTACTTTACCATTTTCTTTTTCTTTTTTTCCTCTTTTTAATACTTTGAGGTTAATAACAATCTATCATAGCCATATGAAACCTTTGTATCAGAGCATCTTTAAATCAAAAACCTTATTGATAATGACCAATGTGAACATTTGCAATAATATATTTTATGACTTTAGTTGGGGTATCTCCCATAAGGCTATGGGAATCATTGGGGCCTCTAGTCAATGAACAAGAACTGTTTAAAAATGTTACCAGGAAGCTGTTTTCTTATTTATCAACTGGAGTCCTGTCCAATAATTCCAACCCCAAGGAATTTTTATTTAATTATCTGAATATAATTTTGATGACTTATGAAACCCCAATTATAACATTTAAGCCATTAATTTTTAAACAATGAGAGACTCTCAAGTCAATGATAAACAAAACTATTTATTACATTTACGTAACTAATCTTTGTATCATTTGGACCAGTTGGCAACCCAGGTGGCATTTGGACCAGGTGGAAACATGTTTTGTAATTCTATAACCCAAATAAACCTTGATTAAATGATCTAAAAATGCAAAAGGAAAAAGGAAAAAAGAGAAAAATTGTTGAGCTCAAAATAAAAAGAATGGGCTGGGGATTTAGCTCAGCGGTATAAGCGCCTGCCTGGCAAGCACAAGGTTGTGAGTTCGATCCCTGGTACAAAAAATAAAAAATAAAAATGAAAATAAAAAGAACAGCTGTTCACAAAACAGAAAAATGGACAAACATGGATAGATGATTTGTACAGATTGGAACAGACATAGAAACAAGCACACAGCTTGTTGGTGTCCATGAGAACTTTCTAAGATCCTAAGGGGCTATTTAAATACTTGTATCATGCTCCTTTGCTGAACTAGTGTGCTTCTTATACCCCATGTTCTTGAGGCTGGAACACCTGCTCACCTCCAGCACCCCATGCCCTCAGGGCACTTCTCAGGTCGTTGTGCCACTTGCGCACTCCTGTGTGAGCACTTGTTATTTTAGCTCCTCATATGTGAATAATCACTAGCTCAGGGACTCCAAACAACTGCTTAACAGATAGGCAGACTGACAAACACCTTACACAATCAGTGCACTCAAATATATTTTTAGCTCAATTGAACTACAATAACTTTTTACAAATGTAGAATTTATAACTATAAATTGACTAGTCAGATTTGTTGCAGGTCAGTTAGCAGAGATCTCTTGTAAAAGGAATTTGAAAAGGACAAAATCTTATCCATAATTAACATAGTTTTGTATTGTATCTTAAGAATACTAGTAACCTTTGTGTCCTCTACTTTCATTAAACTTTCAGTTTGTTTATCTCTATATATTCTGATCACCTATTGTACTTTTGGCTCTTGTTTTTCATTACCATTTCCTGGGCATCTTACATCAATTGCTTCAACTGACCCCAGGTCTAGTCTAACTCCATCCTTGTCTATTGGTTGTGCAATGGTCTCTGAGGCATCCCTGTCATAGGACTGAGCATCAGCTTCTTGAAAGGTGGAATCAATTCCTTCTCTGAGTTTGGGTCCATGATACAGCCAGACAGCACATATTGGCACCCAGATAGGACATTTAGCATTTCCTAGAAAAATACAAGCATACCTTCAACCCTAAATTAGCATTGTCCAGTATGAATGGGCTCAATTTAGTCTTTATTTGATTGCATTATATTTTTGCTACAGTATTTCCATCTTTATTAGAATTAAAAAAATTTTAAAATAGTATATACTGCCAAGTGAAATCTATTATGAGGTGAACTCCTCTTTTTGTTTTGGAAATTTAAATTGTGAGCATATTTAATCATTTTTAGACCAGAGGATTATAAAGAATTTTTGTGGTGAAACAGAGGGGGAAAAGCCTGCATTTTGTATTTCAGCTCTTTGTTCTTTCCCTTGCCATTTGTGGTTTCTGAAAGGTTCTTGCCCTAGTATAAGTTACTTTACAATTATGGCGTGGTCTAATGTGGCAGACGGCTAAAGTGGGAATGCTTACCACTTCCTCCTTCTTCTTCAGCACTAACTGCAACTCCCTTTCCTGTTTGCACACAAAGAGAATTCCAATCAGTTCCTCACACATCATCAATGTCCACCCCATGCACCCCTTCCAATCAGAGGTCATATAACTCTCTATCTCTCTGTATCTGGTCAAAGGAGATAGCACAACCACCATGGGTTGTGTGTTCCTTTCTATGTCCTCAGCAAACCTGTTCTTTTTTTTACTTTTTGCTTCTCTAATGTACCAGACAACTCTAACAGTTTCCACCTCAGGTTATGGCTCCTGTATCCCCACCTAGAGGTGGTGGACACAGTCAGCTGGTATGCAGGCAGGCTGCGGGAAAATCTTGGTTGCTGTGGGGATGCACACATGTGGTCACTGTCATGGCAAGTTGATCCCAGGCATGGGCCTGCAGGTTTCATTCCTACTCTGGCCTGGATGCCCCATTGTCACTGGGCATTAGAATGCAGGCAGTGTCTGTGCTGGTGCCTTATAAACTTTTGATGCATAAAGCGCACATGCAGGCAATGGGAAAAGATGGAGGTAGCTTGGGCATGCCAGAGCCCTGTTGTACCTTCCTGGCCCTGGACTGAGTGCTACATCGTCATCAGCAGCATCAAAAAGCTATTGAAAGGCTTTTTAAGCCCAGGTGGACTTTGTCCCTCAGCATGTTGCAGGAAAATTCCCAAACCAAACCAAACTAACCTAGAAAAGAGGACTCTGCACTAAGGTGATAAGAAGGCAGCATTTAATCTTTACACCAGCAGACTTGGATCTTTATGCCAGTGGATCGTTGAGGGGATAGTTCCTCAAGAACAAATGCACTGAATTTAGGAAAAGTTTAGTTTGTATAGAATTGAGAAGTGGGAGATACAAAGCAAGTAACAAACTGTTACATAATTGGTTACATACATGGAGTCATATATTGACAGACAGGCTGGTCTTGAAACAATAGAAACACTTTAGGAACAAGGGGAAGAGGCCCTTACAGAGTGAGCATAGGTAAGGGCATTACTGTAATATAGGAACATTCTGAGAAAGGGCCCTTGAATTAACCCAGGGTGCCTTAAGCTATAGACAACTACTCTGATTCAGTGCTCAACAGAGCACTGGGCTGGGCAGCTGGGCTGTAGACACTGTCAAGGTCAACTGAATTTAGCAGAAACAGAAGAACAGTAACTTGGTCAGAGACACCTAAATTGATCATGAAATATCTATAGGCTTGCTGTCTTATAAATGTGTTACTACATTATAATTTGCCTCAACAAGCACATGGGAGCCAGGGCTACAAACCCCAGCTCTGCGATACAGATCCCACCTCACCAAGTCAGGCCAGGCTGCCACGGGGAGGTTCTCAGTGCCTTACGCCATTTATTTGTGTTTATTCAGACCCTGCTGATTAGAAATAAAATCAATAGAGGTTTTATCTGGTGAAGGATTTCCATGCCCTTGTGCTGCAATTCTAAATTGATCAAATATTTGCATATCAAAAACAAGTTCCTTGCTTGTAGCAACCTCTCCAGTTAACATATTTTTTGTAATGGCTAAAATTTGAACAGCACTGCCAGAGGCCTGATCTGTGTACAATTCAAAAAATGTTTTCATCCACAACAAATAATTCCCTAGATGTAAACATGTTTTAGTTATTCCTTTACAATCATTCGGTGCCACAATCTGTCATCTTAGAAGTTTTATAAAACTCAAGGCAAATGGGGTGGGAAGGAATTGAGGAAAGCACCCCCATTGTTTGGTGGAACTGAGGTAGGTCCTGCTATGGGTTTTTCTGGAACAGGTAGGCTTTCCACATCAGTTTTGAATTTACATCAAGTGGTCCAATGATATTGTCTTCTACACTTTGGACAGATAGTAGAAGGTTTTGTTGAAGGGACGATTAATGGCTGTGTTGCCCTTACAGGTGCAGAAGCACAACTTTTAGCAGAATGCTGTCTCTGCAACAAAAACAAGTAGCTTTGGTTTTACCCCTTCCTTAAGGCTGTGACCTGATGACCTGAGTGATTATTATTTGTCTATGACTATTGGGGATTCAAAGTTGAATAACAGAGTAGATATGCTGAAATCTCTCTATGTACTTGCCCAACCATTTGTCTTTTTTTTTTTAAAGCATCAGTTGCAAGGGAAACAGAGAAAACTGCTCTACTCCCTTAGAGGCCAAAGTTTTAACTGGTGATGAAGCAAAAATTCTCTGAGTTGAAAAGGTGGAGATAGTTTCTAAAAGAGTTTTGCCCTAAAAGAAATTACAGGGCAGTATGGTGGTAGTTCAACATGGTGGAAGGCCAAATCAGGGATGCTTACCTTGACAGCCACTTCCCCCTTCTTCCCCAATTACAACTTCCTCCTTCCTTTCCCAGTGCCTGTGAACAAAATTCCAATCAGCTCCTTATGTGTCATCAATGCCCACCCCAATCATCACATCCAGTCCAAGGTCACATACACCCCATACCCCCATATCTGGTCAGAGGAGAAAGCCAAACCCTTGCTTGCTGTGGACTCCTCTCCATGTCCTTTAAATAAAAAGGCCATTTTTTATTTTTCTTATATTCTGCTCCTTTATTGCACCAGAAAACTCTAACAGTTGCTTGTGGCTCAATTAAAAATATTGAATGTTGTAAAACAGAATTTGCAGCATAGCTCTCCTCTTGTGGGGAAGAGTTATCCCCCATCTCTCCTTCCTTATCTAATTGAGCAAGATTACAAAGCTTATTAAACTTTATTGGAGTTTCTCCTATTTTGCCATCTCTTCCCTGCTTGGGACTTGATTTTAAAATGTTGCTCTGAGCCAGTTTCTTTGTGGACATCCCCACAAACACACAATCATCAAGACATTTCCTAATCAAAATCCACAAAAGAAAAGTAAATACTAGAATCAAGCATAACAACAAAAAGTTTCATATACATTTCCAATTTTTTAAAAAGTTGTTTGTTCCGTAATTATACCACTAATGAAATCAATACACCTTTTTCTCCCCTCCTTGGGAAGGGATTTCTCTCAGCCTATTTATAACTGGACCTAGAGAATAAGGAAGTTGCAGTGCACCACTCTTTATACCTGATTAAGCCAGTATCAATGCACTCCGGTGATGACTTTTGACCTATACCAATGCACTTCTGCCCCCAGTTGTGCACACATGAGTAGTGTCTCCTCACTCTCAGTCTCTTACTCCATCCCTGGTTGGGTGACCTATGTGGTCCTTGAGGTTCTTGTGCAAAAGATCACTGGAGGATGAGAAAATAAAGAGACAAAGCTAGGGTCAGGTGTGATTAAGTTGAAACTTTGTACTCAATCTAGAGAAGTCCAGGATATTAAAAGAGAGGAGGCAACTAGATTAAAAAAAAAAGAGTTTAATGAGGGCATGGAGGAAGTCAACACAAAGAAGGCTGTGGTGGTTTTCTGGAGACAAAAGGCAGGTTCTGCCTTATATAGGCTCTGATGGGGAAGGGCTCTGGGGATTGATGTGAGCTGATTTATTTTGTGAGGGTGAAGGGGACTGGGTAAATCTTTACACAAATGAGCTTTGGCAAAGACTTTTGGGAGGAAGAAGCCATAGGGGCTCTGGGAAGAAGGAATGATGCATTATCATGGCATAGTTTTGAACCATCACCACGATGATTGTGTTGCCTCTCAGTTAGGGGGATCTATCAAGGCAGAGCCCTTATCCTCCTGATGGAAGCAAAGGTACTGGCTTCTCACTGCAGGGGCATTCATTTACACCTTTTAGCAACTTAATGTTAGAGTTATTTTTTTGGCATAATAGAGAAGCGAAAAGTAAAAGAAGAATGCATTTACCGAGGATGTGGAAAGGTGCACACAACCCAAAGTTGGGCTATCTCCTTTGACTGGATACAGAGAGGCAGAGGGTTATATGACCACTGATTGGAAGTGGTACATGGGGCAGACATTGATGATGTGTGAGGAAATGATTGGAATTTTCTTTGCGTGCAACCAGGAAAGGGAGTTGCAATTAGGGCTGAAGAAGAAGGAGGAAGTGGCTAGTATTTTTGCTTTGGCCTTCTATCATGTTAGACCACCACCATAATTGTACAGCAATTTATACTAGGGCAAGCAAGAACCTTTCAAATGTCACATGACACCCTGCTGTCCTAGCAACCCACTGTTCATTCAGATTTTCTTGGGGGTTGGTGTTCTCTGGACTGAAGCAGCTTCTTCAGGTGGCTTGCCCCAGGAGCTCTTTGTTTTTGGAAAGGTCATGCTCCATGCTTGTATGTGTGGTCAATTTCCAGCTTTAATGGCTCCCAACAGTCAGGCAGAAAAGTGGACTGGATGAAACAAGGCACTGAGAAGGCAACTTGCTAGTGATACCCAGAGATAAAAAGACCATCTAGAGGAAAAGCACAGATGAGATTTTGAGTGCAAAGAAGAGTAAATTGGGGTAGGTGGCTACTCAGGCAGGAGACAAGTCACCATGGCTATTTTTCTCAAAAAAATGAGGAAGACAAGTTAAGTATCACAGAGAATAGAAATGTGAGCACAGAAAGGCATACTAAACTCTAGGTCACACACATGAGAACTGAATGATCTGCTCTGTGACTGAGTTAATAATAGGCTCTCTGTTATTTATTTATTTATTTATTTATTTATTTTACTGCAATGAGTAACTAAAAATGGAAAAGAAAAGAAAGGAAAAAGAGAAAGAATGTGAGATGGATCTATGGGCCTCTTACTGGCTTGGAAAAAGAGGCCATGACACAGGAAGCTGTTGCTGACTCATAAAAAGACTTTCTGAGTGTGTAACCATGTGGTGAATCCACCAGATTCCAAACTCTTATGTGTAGCCAACAGGGAATTATAAAGTATACACCTGGAAGAGGAAGAAAAGCAGCTACTTTTATTGAAGATCATGAACAGAAAAATAGTGCTGGAACAAGAAAGAAGAAACAGAGCCCTAAAAAGGGCTAAAAAGAAGAAAAGGGGCCCACATGAGTTTTGGTCTAGGGTTATATAGAAATGGTCTTACGATGTCACCTGAGCTCAAGCTGGCTGGAGCAGAGAGATTAAGCAGGAATGGCCCTAGGGTGCTGCCTAGGCTCAAGTGAACAGAGGAGTGGCCTCCTCAGCCCCAAAGTTCTATCTTTACTACATTCCCCAGCTTCCATTAATTTTTATCACCCTCTAGCTCTTTGCTTCTACCTAAAAACCAAAAAGGAGTTCAACTCTCAGAAGGTTGAAAGCCCATCCTGGGGGAAAAGGGAAGATTGGAGCTTTTCTAGGGGAGAGAGAAAAATCCCCATCTTCTTGGCTATAGATTTTAGAAAGAAACAACAACAACAACAACAAATGCCCAAAAAGCCTTTCCTGTTCCTGGATGGTCCTGCCAAATATGCAGGTTTTGGGGTGCTGGAAACTCCTTCTAGAGCTGGTTTCTAAAATTGTTCAAAACAAGGGCAAAAGGTAGCAAAGATTTTAAATTTCTTAAGGATAGGAAAAGAAACAGGCTATGCAGAGCAAGTATGGACAAAGAAAAAGTAGGAAAACTTTCAAAGTAGGACTACTTTGAAAGAATGCATAGGTGGAGAGCTTAGCATGATCTCTCCTTTTTGTATCACTCATTCCTCATCAGGTCTAGGCCATCCCATTGAGAACCTGTGTGAGTTCTCACAAGAAGTCCACAGGTAGAATTTTAGGAAATGTTTTGTGCATATGTTCTGGGGTTTTGTAATTAACAGGCCATGTCTACTCCTCTAGCCAGCTTTATCACTTCCTAGTCTCTTGCCTCAGTAAGATCCATGTAGGAATATCACTCGCAGCCTGCTATCAGCTACACATTGCCCTCTCCTGGCAGCTCCGTATCTATTCCTAACCAGAATTTTCCCTCACAGGGTTGGGAACGTGGCCTAAGTGCACACTGAGATTATTTTCTTCCTTGATGCAGGTGCGGGGCAGGTGTTGGAAGCCCACTTTGGGTATAGGAGATGGAAGGCTTACCTGTCCAGTTCCTCAAATCCATATGACTGTTTCAGGTGAAAGAGACCCAGTCCTGACCTCCTCTACAATCTTTGTTTCCTCCTTAGCCACTCCTAAATTTCAGAGGCTGACTCCATAGCCACATTCATAGAGCTCCTCAGAGGAGATTCTCCAAAAGATTATCAAGACAGAGTAATGGCAACAAACTTGGCCCCCACTCCAAACAATCCTCTCTTATCTTCTAATGTGAGAGTGATTAAAGTCAGAGGCCCCTGTGATCACCCTCTTTGACATTGGTCATAGTTTTCAGAGGCTGCTAAGAGTGAGGAAAAAGGCAGACTCTTCAGTCTCTCATGCCCAGCCTGGACATTGATGTCCTGTTTTTGGATGTACTATAATGCAGTCTGACAAGCCACCTTCCAATTTCAAGTTCCATTTCTGATGCTTTTATTTTCTTCCTCCAGTCTGTCTCTTGACTTTATTCCCTTTCCCTGAGGGTTATAACTCATGGAACACTCTGTAACTATCATCCTAAACACCCACACTTTATTGTTCCACCATTTCTACCCACCAAACTCCTGATTCTGCCTCTTTTATGTACATACTCCAGGAAGTGGCTGAGCCATTTTGAATAAAAATCACACTCCAGGAGCTTGTTCATACTCCAGGAAGTGGCTGAGCCATTTTGAATAAAAATCACACTCCAGGAGCTTGTTCATACTCCAGGAAGTGGCTGAGCCATTTTGAATAAAAATCACACAACTGAGTCTATTGATACCACCACAAACTCATGGGTATTGCCAATAGTGAGCTCCAACAACATTTCTGGAATTCATTTCTTCCGTAGAGATTTATTGAGTGACCAGCGTGTGCCACACAGTCTTTCAAGTGCTTGGAGTACATCAGGCAAACAGACAGACAAAGCTCACTACCTTTCATCAAAAACTCTCTCTCTTAATCAACTTCCTTTCTCACCAAACTAAAAACTACTTCAGCTAGGCACAATGATATTTGCCTAGAATCCCAACTATTTGAGAGGCAGTGGCTGGAAGATAAGTTTGAGGTCTGAAAATCTTAGTGAGAACTTACCTCATAAAATAAAAAGGATCGGAGATATAGCTCAGTGGTACAACACTGGACTAGTACATGTTCTGGGTTTAATTTCAGTACCAATAGGGGAAGAAACACCAAATAAAAAGCCCAATATTACTTCAATCTTAACACTTTTCTTCCCCTTTGTGCTCCCTCTCCAAAATGTGCTGGCTTTTCATTTCATGGTGGAATTAGAAGGAAACTTTTTTTTTATCATTAAGCCTTAAAAACTACTTGCATACCATTCTTTTTCTCCCCTTTCCTCCTGTTCCAGTGACAGTCCTTCAAGTTGGGACTGGTCCCCTTACCTCTCCCATCTCAGCACTTTGTACACTGTGCTGTAACTTGTGGCTTCATTACCTATTGCTCAATTATCAAGTGTCACCATAAAATCATTGTCTGTACTAGTTGAAACCTCCCCCGATGCAAGTCTTTCTGATTCTCATTATCTTCCAAGTCTGAGAAAACAGGTTCATCCTGTTCTTAGAAAAAGTCATACACAATGAAATAAAGACAGCCTTTGTTAAAGGAATCAGATAAAACATTTTTTACTCTGAATTTTCAAAGGCTTCCAGACCTGTAAATTAGATGTTCTACACTATTGTTGCCTCTTTCTATTCCCTCACTGCTTTCCTACTTTTTCCTACTTTTCATTCTAACACATACACACACTCACAAATCGTATTTCCTCACTGCCATATATATTTCTTCTTGCCACCCTGATATATATCTAGATATCTAGATATATGCATAAGTTATGCATATATATTGTATGTATATACAGAGAGACAGAGACAGAAAAACATAAAGGGCAAGATTTTTTTCAAGGCCACACCAAGCATAAATATTCACTTGCTCTATGCAAACCAATGTATTTGTGAGTCCTTGTATAATGAAAACATGACCCCCATATGTACTCAATCTGACCCCCAAGACTTTTCACCTAGCACATATTCTGACAATTCTAAATACTGAGGTTAAAGCAGTCTGCCCAATTAACAGATCCCTGTGGTCCTACTCTGGCCTCCACACTCTCCTCTACCCTCTGGGCAGCTGCAGCAATGCTCTCTGTCCAGGTGACATCCAGGATCACTGTCTACAGCTGTTCTGACGTCCACTTGCTCAGCTGCTTGGCCCCTTCTGTCAGACATGCGGCCAGCACCCTCACACCTCTCATGTCCAGCTGTCTGGCCAGCAGGCCCCCGAAGCCCGAGTCATAGCCCGTGATGAAGACATACTTGTGTTGGAGGTGGCTCACCACCTGCCTCTCCCGGTACCAGTGCACAAGGTGGTACAGGCTCATGAGGGCTGCCAGGTACATGGCAGCCGCATAACTATGCAGATAGTATGGACAGGCTGGGTGAAACAAGAGTGGCCTATGTTCAGACAGGAGAACTTTGGGATGCAGAGAGCTGTGGTAAGCAGGAAGTTTCCAGGCACCCGCAGGGTTTTTCTTGTTGCTCTTTTCAGCTAAGTTCGAGAAAGAGAAAACCTCTGTCCAGACTCAGCCAGGTTCAGGTTATGTCACTTCTTTTTTTGATTCTCGTTTGCTTTTATTTTTGATGTACTCAATTTAATTATTGAGATATGTAAAAGGTTAATTTTCAGTGTAATTTCAAATTGTAGGTTACTGAAAGGCCCAGAAGCCATTCAGAAATGTAGTTGCAAACTAGGAAAGCAGAGTGATTACTTCTGGTTTAGGGATAAGTATGGAAGTTCTTACTTTGGTCTTGCTATTTTAATTAAAAAAATGCTTGGCAAAATGGATTATTAGGTAAAGAAAGCAGATAGTAAGCCAGTGTTGGCAGCATTAAATACCTAGAAGTAGATATACCTTGACACTTCAATTTTAAAATTTTCAAAACTGATTCTTGAGATAAGTAATTATTGGCCTCTCAAAGCTGAATTCATCAAAGTTAAAAGTATGACTATCCAAGATTTCCAGGCTACAAATCGTTTTTGCCTTTCTTTTCTTTCTTTCTTCTTAAAAAAAGGTACATTTAAGCAACTTTATAGAATAAAAAGCATTAAATGCAATAAATTTAATATTTACTTGGTAATTAATATTCAGTTTACTAGCTATTAATTTACTTTAGTGGCCCCATAATGTAAAGAAAATAGAGAGGAATGGTAAATAGGGAAACTGCACATATTTAGAATCAAGAAGGGAATCAAGAGAAAAATTCACAAGTTAGTAAAAAAGAAAGTAAACAGTGGTTTAGTGCCTAGGGAAAGAGAAACAAGCTGAGCACCGAAAAGTTTTAGGGCCACAAAAGTCTTTTATATGACACTGGTGGAACATGTCATTGCACATTTGTCCAAATCTGCTGAGTGTAAAACACCAAGAATGAATCCCAGTGTAAATTATGGATTTTGGATGGCAATGAGGTGTCAGTGCAGGTTCATCAGCTGCAAAAAAAATGTGTTCTTCTGCTGGGGGCTGTTCGTAACTGGGAAATTTATGTATGTGGAGGTCAGGAGGTATGTAAGAAACCTCTGCACTTTCTACTTCACTTATCCATGAGCCTAAAATTTCTCTACAAAGTAAAATGGAAAGAAAGGGGTATGTGTGTATGTGAAAGAAAGTGGTGGGGTGGGGGGAGAGCTATGAGATGTAATAAACTCGGAGGACAGAAAGATTATACCTAACTGAGGAAATTAATGTTACAAAGAACTTCCATAGGCCCAGGACTCCCAGAGTGTAACTTTAATTCAGATTTCTTTTTTGGAATTCAGACCCATGTACCCAGTTGTCTTTTTGGCATCTCTTTTACACCATAGAATAGGTACATTAAAATGTTTAGCCTTCTACAAAATATGAAGTACAACACTCAAATAAAAATAAGACATCAACGTTAACATCTCCAGGGAGAACTATTATTTATCCTCCTACCCCAAATCATTTTCTTCTTCATTCTTCCTCCTTTTAATAAATAGTACCACATCTCTGCTGTGGAATCGATCCCTAACAGCTCTCCTGCCTTTAACCTCATATATAATCTGTGTACCATTGATTCTGTTTCAAAAACAAACCTAGAGCCCAGCAATTTCCCAGCCCACCAGCATCACTCTGTCCAAAGTTCTCACCACCTCTTCACTGGCCCTTGAACCCTGTTTGACATCTGAGGACCCTTCCTCTCCCTAGAGGTTAGAGTGAACACAAACACATAACTCTGGTCATGGTGTCCCTTGTGTGGTTTCCTTTCGTGTAACTCAATAAAGTTTACTTTACAAGAGAATACACAGCAAACATCTTTCTATCACAGTAAATATAGAGCGAGTTCATTTAAATAATGTTATCACAAAGTTTTGAAAGTAACAGATATAGTGCAACCAACCCCTTTTAGGGTTTATTTACACTGTTTTGTGCTTAACTATTACAAATAAGTACTAACTACAGCCAAATTTTTCTGCCAGCTGAATACAATAATACCATTTCCCTCTGTGTTTAGCATTACCAACATTTTCAATTTTTGCCCATTTTTGTATTTTAAAAAGTCTTGGGCTGGATATTTAGCTCAGTGGCTCAAAGCCCTTGCCTGGTAAATGTGAAGTCATGAGTTCAATCCCTGGTACAAAAAAAAAAAAAAGTCTTATGGGGCCAGGGAAAAAGCTCAGCTGCACAGCAGTTTAATTCCTGGTACCAAAACAAAACAAACTAAAACAAAAACATAAAAGTCTCATGGATTTATTTATACTTTGCTTATCTTGGAAGTCCAAGAACTTTCTTATGTAGTTATTTGCAATGGATATTTCCTCTCCTGTGAGTTCTATTAAAATCATTTACCTATTTTTCCATTGAATTGTTTGTATTTTTAATTACTGATACTACCTTCTTGTAATTGAATTAATTTACATTTTATAATTTAGAAATATTTCCACATACAATATATGCTACCACCTACCCCAAATGTTCTGTGATCAAACCAGGAGCTTCTAGATAAGCACTTTACCACTGAGCTACATCCCACAGAACCATTTTTAAAACATTTTATTTTGACACAGCGTTTCAGTAAATTGCCCACTTTGTCAAATCTCTTAATCTCCTTTATGGCTTGAATTTCTTAATGCTTAAAAAGGCTTTCTTTGAATCCAAAATAATAGCAATAGCTTTCTATAGTTTTCCTAATAAGTTATAGTTTAAAATATTTAGGTGAAAATATTGCTGGGCATGGTGTCTTGGTTACTTTTCTCTCATTGAGACAAATACCTGAGGCCCAACATGAAGGAAGGAAAGGTTTATTTCTTACAGTTTTTGGAGATTTCAGTCCATACTCAGCTGGCTCCAAGACAGCTGGCACAGCACTGGGGCAACACTTCAAGGCAGCAGCCAGAGCAAAAAGGAGAAAATAAGCCTCTCCTCCTCCCTCATATTGTACACAAACTACTCCCCAACCCCAGTGGGTATAGCACTCACAAAAATCTCTGTGAGCTCCTCTTACACAGGATGAGGATATTTATAAAGAACAAACTCTGGCTCTCTGCTGAGTCTCTCAAACTTCAAAACTGCTCAAGTTGACATAATGCCAAATCAACCATAACAATAGAGCACTCCTGTAATCCCAGCACTAGGGGAGGCTGAGGCAAGAGGATCACTGCAAATTCAAGACCAGCCTGAGACCCATAGTGAGTTCAAGACCAGCCTGAACTGCATAGCAAAACTCTGTCTAAAAAACAGAAAACAAAAAACAAAAACTGAGTAAGTCATGTTTAATTGACTTGGAATCTATATGAACTAAGATGCAAGGCTTTTACGAGTTCTTTCTCATTATAGTGTGTATCAGCCTGATTCCAATCAATGGAATCAATGGATAAAAAGTAAACCACAGTATTTTTTATTTTTTTAAATTTATGTTTTGAAACAGGAATCAAACTCAGGACCTTGCACTTGCCAGACAGGTGCCATGGCACACGAGCTATATCTCCAGCCCTTCAAACCTCAGAATTTAAGGGAGTATAATAGAAAGAGACATGAGGATGCACGGAAGGACTACTATCTGAAATGTGTTAAGCTAACCCAGACAACCGCACAGAGCTACCGCAGAGAGACCAACGTGGAGGTCAGCTCTCTGCCCACAGCTGGGACGCGCTGAAGCCTGGCTGGAGTCCACCGGAGGGCAGCGAAGCTGTGGGGCTTTTAGAGGCCAGAGCGGGCCACAGAGAGCAGGGAGCAGGAGCACACAGGGTCCACTGCCAGGGCCGCCGTGGAAAACAAACCACAGAGCACGTTCAGGTGCGCAGAAGAAGGCGGAACACTAGTGAAGGTCACACACAGAGGTCAAGGGCTGTAAGGGCACTGAGCGGAACACAATCAGGCACAGACTGAGGACAGTTTCCCTTCCGCCTATACCGTCCCTTCAGTGCCCTCTACTGGTAAAACATTAACATCGTAAGCACTATTAAAAAAAAAAATGCTTGAACAAGCCGGGCCTGGTGGAGCATGCCTGTAATACCAGCACTTGGGAGGCTGAGGCAGGAGGGCCACTGCAAGTTTGAGGCCAGCCTGGGCTCCATAGTGAGTTCAAGCCAGCCTGAACTACACAGGGAGACCCTGTCTCAAAAAAAAGGTGCTTGAACAGTCCAGTTCATTGTACCAGGGCTGATTTTGAAGGCTGATTTTGGAGTTCGGAGACATTAAACTGATAATTGGCACAAGTGGTCAATTGTCCTGGTACCATTCTGTAAAGTTACATTATTTCTGAAATGCTTTAAAACATCATCTTTATATTTTCATATATTCACGGTTCTGTTTGAAGATTCTGTCTTTATAAAAGTATTTATAAATCTCTTAAAATCACAAGTTTAATAATTGTAGCAAAGTAGACATTTGACTCTTTGCAAGGCAAATTTCCCCTTATTTTTATTATTTTTCAAATATTTCTGTGGGTTTCCAGGAATTATTCTTCCCAGTATATTTCAGTACCAATTTGTCAAGAACCTAACTGGTAAACTGTATGGGGTGGCAATCCCAACACTGAGGAGGCCGACACAGGAGAACAGTGAGTATGGGGCCAGCCAAATACATACGGAAACTGTGTCTCCAAACAAACACAAACCAAACAAAACTCAAAGAACCCAGTTGGTTTACATTTAATTCATAAGCTAACTTGGACATATTTATAATATCCAGCCTTCCATCCAGGTTCTTTAGAAAAATAACTTTGCTTTAATTTAACATAAATGTGTGGTAAAATGGTGTACCCACCGTAGAAAACATGAATTAAAATTAAACATAGAATTATCACACAGATTCCACTTACAGATTTTATATGCCCAAAAAATTGAAACCAGAGATTTGAATGATTGTTTATAGCTGCATTGTTCACAAAATCCAAAAGGTGAAAGCAAGCCAAATGCCTGATGAACAACATATAGTATACACAAGGAAGTATTATATAGTTTTTAAAAAGGATGAAATTCTGATTGTGCTACAATATGGTAAACCTTGAAAACATTATGGTTATTAAACACCAAAGGACAGGTACTATATATGAGATGTCTAGAATAGTCAAATTCATAGAGATGGAAAGAAAAATAGTGGTTACTCAGAGCAGGAGGTGGATAAGTAGGTGGAAGAAACAGGGGATTATTGTTTAATGGGTATCTTGGTTACTTTTTTCTTGTTGCTGGGGCAAAATACCCAACATCCAAAATGAAGGAAGGAAAGGTTTATTTAGCTGTTTGTGGAGGTTTCAGCCCATAATCAGCTAGCTCCAAGGCAGGGTGGCATAGCACTGGGCAACACTGCAAATCAGCAGCCAGTAAAAGCAGCCAGAGCATAATGGGGGCTGACAGGTCCAGTCCAATGGCTAGAGCTTACTGCAATGTCCTATGCCAATCTATATCAGGAGGCCAATTGGTCTGCAACAGAACGCTGAAGAATCTAAGGTGAAAGGCTGAAGAGTCTGCGACTCTTTTTTTTTTTTAAAGGTAATGAAATACGACAGAACAAGACATAACAGAGCCAATTGAGACAGTGCAGTGAAATTGGTACAGAATGTCACAACAGGTTACTGGGATAACAGTAGTAGGTATTGGCAGAGGCCTCAGGGCCAGCTGGCATTCTGGACAAGGGAGACAGAAGGAGTCCCAAGTGGGTTGCCAAAGACTGTCTTTCCCATGGACTTTTATAGAGCAAAACCACAAGGTGAGGTTGATCCATGGTGCGGAGAAATGGAAACTTGCAAGACAGGCAGTAATGAGGTGGGACAGAACTACTGTCAACCAAGAAGATTATGAGTGTAATTGCTTAGGTAAAATCGGTTAAATTGGGATCAAATGGGGAAGTGAGTCATGTAGCAAGTGGGCATGAATACAGAACAGGACTTTTGTCTTTAGGGGGTTGGGATGGTGACTCCTGGGTTCCTCAAGGTGATCCATAACTATTTAGAATGTCAATCCCTGATGTTTATACTTAGGATATGGTTGCATTTGTTTGATCTTTTGTCTTGTGGTCTGGCCCACAGCAGGAGGTGTCTATCTCCTCCAAGGTTACAAGATATTTCGTCTTCTGCACTGGCTTCTTTGAGTGCCCAGCCCTGTCTGACTGCCTATAATATTTCTAACTAATTCAGCTGTCTGTAAGAAAGCCATCAGGAGTAAACCTGAGGGCTAACAAAGTCCGATGTTTTGCTCCATTGTTATAATGGAGGCCATACACCAGAGGGCCCAATGTTCATCTCACCGAAGGGAAAGAAAAATTTATTCTAGGTGTAGGGAATGCATTGTTTGTTTTGATATGCTCCAGGCAAAGCAAAGTTGTGTGGAAAAGGCTAATCTCAGGTCTGGACAGCAAAATGGTTCATGGGTCATTTTCTTAGTAAGTCCAATTAAGATAGATGATCACAGTTCCTTTTTTACAACTGTACCTGAATTGTATGCTATGGCTCATTCTGTATCAGAGTGACTCAGAGAAAAGCGTAAGATGTTCGATATTAATGACATATTCTTAAGCATTTTCTTTTTATTATTTTAAAAAGAAAAACAGAAAAAAAGATAGAAATAATACAGAATTTCAAAAAAAAGCAGTAAGAAATTAACACCAGTTAATGTATTGCATATTGTTATCTTAGAAGCAGCTGTTCAGGTTACAAGATCTAGGCACAAAATAATCAAACAATGATGGCAAAACTCTTTGATGAACTAACAAGATTAGTAGTATGGTTATCTACCTTGCACTCATATACATACATTTATGTATGTTTACCAACATACATGCATCTTTTCCTTTCTTCCTTTTTTATTTTTTTATAGTAGGGAGGCAATATGCTATTATAAATGTGAGTTTAAATGTGAGTTTGATTTATTTCATTATGAGTATAATCTCCAGTTGCCTCCATTTGCCAATAAAAGCCTCAAGATTATTCTTTTTATAGCTGAGTAATATTCCATTGTATAAAAAATACCACATCTTTTTTATTTATTCCTCAGTTGATGGGCATTTTGGTCATTTGCAAGATTTAGCTATTACAAATTGTGCTACTATAAACATGGCTGCCCATAAATCACTGTGGTAAGAAATTTTCAATTTTTCTAGGCAAATACCGAGAAGGGGAATATCTTGATTGAATGGAGCTTCCAATCCTTTTTTTCTGAGGAATCTCCACTCTGATTTCCACAGTGGTTGCACCAGTCTACACTCCCAACAGTGGAGAAGTGTTCTTTTTTCCCCATAGCCCCACCAACATTTGTTATCAGTTGATTTCTTGATTGTTGCCATTGTTTATGGAGTGAGATGGAACCTCAAAGTTCTTTTAATAGGCATTTCTTAAATGACCAGTGATGTTGAGCATGTCTTCATGTATTTATTTGCCATTTGTATATCTTCTTCTGAGAAGATATGTTCATCTCAGTTCATCTCAGTTGCTAATTTTTGGATTGAGTCTTTGACTTTGGGGCCTTCATTTTGTTAAGTTCTTTATATGTTGTAGATATAAGTCCTTCATCTGAGGGACAGCTGGCTAAAATTCTTTTCCCTTCTGTGGGTTTTCTCTTCACTCATTTGGTGATTTCTTTTGAAGTACAAAACTTTTTAATAAGGTGAGATCCCAGTTGTTGATTCTTTGAAGTAATTCCCATGCAGTTTGCATTTTGTTCATGAACTCTTTGCTTACCTCATGGCTTCAAGATTTCTACCTACCTTGTCTTCCAGTAGATTTAGTGTTTCTACTTCGATATTTGGATATTTGATCCATTTTGACTTTAGTTTAGTTCATGGTGATAGACATGAGCCTAGTTTCAGTCTTTGGCACATGGAAAGCCCATTTCTCCAGCACCATGTATTAAAGAGGCTATCTTTCTTCCTGTGAACATGTTTAGCCACTTTGTCAAACATAATGGCTAAGATGGCTAAGAAGATGTATCTTCTAACCTGTTCCATTGATCCTCAGGTCTGTTTTTTTTTTTTGCCAGCAATATGCTGATTTTATCCCTGTAGCTTTGCAGTATAATATCAAATGAGGGATTGTGATGCTTCCTGCCTTGCTTTTATTGCCCAGAATTGCCTTTGCTATTCTAGGTCTCTTCTGTTTCCAAATGAATTTTAGGAATGTTTTCTTTAGATCTGTGAGGTATGTTAATGGTATTTTGATCAGGATTGCATTACATCTGTACAACAGTTTTTGGAGTATGGCCATTTCACAACATTGGTTCTTCCTAACCAAGAGAAAGGGATATCTTTCCATTTTTAAATATCTTCTTCAATCTCCTTTTTCAGAGTAATATAATTTTCAGCATATAAGTCTTTTACATTCTTTGTTAGGTTGATTCCTAAGCATTTCAGTGTTTTAGATGCTATTGTGAAAGATGTTATTTCCATGGTTTCTCTCTCAGGGAGTTTGTTGTTGTATACAGGAATGCAATTGACTTTTGAGTGTTGACTTTGTATCCAGCTACACGTCTTTTGATGGAATTTTTTGGATCTTCTATGTAAAGTATCATGTCATCTGCAAATGGTGATAATTTAACTTCTTCTTTTCCTATCTTCATTCCTTTTATTTCTCTCTCTTGTCTGATTGCTCTAGCTAATGTTTCCAGAACTATATCAAATAGGAGTGGTGATAGTGGACATCCTTATCTTGTTCCTGATTTTAAAGTGAAAGCTTTTCAGTTTTTGTTCATTTAGTATAATGTTGGCTGTTGGTTTGTCATAGATGGCCTTTATGAGATTGAGGTAGATACCATCTATTCCAAGTTTTTATCATGAACAAGTGTTGGACTTTATTAAAAGCTTTTTCTGTATCAATTGAGATACAGGTGATTTTTATCTTTGATTCTGTTGATGCAGTGCATTACATTTATTGATTTTCATTTGCTAAACCATCCCTGCATTCCTGGGATAAATCCCACTAGGTCATGATGTATAATCTTTTTAATGATTTGCTGCATTCTATTTGCCAATATTTTATTGAGACTTTTTGCATTGATGTTCATTAGGGAGACTGGCCTATAGTTTCCTTTTTGGTTGGGTCTTTCTCTGGTTTTGGTATCAGAGTAATACTTGCCTCCAGGAATGAGTTAGGGAAGATTGCTTCCCTTTCAATTACATTGAAGAGTTTAAGTAGTATTGGCATCAAATCTTCTCTAAATTCCTTATAGAAATCAGCTGTGAATCCATCAGGACGTGAGCTTTCTTAATTGGTAAGTTTTTAATCACATTTTCAATTTCAGTAACTGATATTGGGTTATACAAAATTGTTATATCTTCTTGAGTCAGGTTTGGTAATTCATATGTGTCTAGAAATATGTCCATCTCCTCTGTGTTCTCCACACTATGTGAGTAAAGATTTTCAAAGTAGGTATTCATGATCTTTTGGATTTCCATGGGATCTGTAGTAATTTCTCCCTTTTCATTCCTTATTATATGAATTTGAGTTTTTCTTTCTTTTTCTTGACAAGGTTGGCTAGAGGTTTATCAATTTTGCTTCCTCTCTCAAAGAACCAGCTCTTTGATTCATTAATTCTTTGTATTCTTTTCTTAGTTGGAATTGCATTAATTTCTGCTCTTATCTTTATAATTTCCTCTCTTCTATGGGCTTTGGGCTTCACTTGTTCTTCTTTTTCTAGAAGCTTGAGGTCTAGCATTAGGTTGTTTCTTTGTGCTTGTTCTGTTTTCCTGATGTGACAATTTATTGCTATATATTTCCCTCTTAGGACCACTTTCATTGCATCCCACAGGTTTCAGTATTTCATTGAATTGCAGGTATTGTTTAATTTATTCTTTAATTTCACCTGAAACCCATTGATTGTTTAAGAGGTTGTTATTTTATTTCCATGTGTTTATGCAGGTTTTGCAATTTCTTTTGCCATTAATTTCAATTTCAGTACACTATGGTCAAATCATATGCATCAGATAATTTCAGTCCCTTTGCATTTACTTAAGAATGTTCTATAGGCTAATATATGGTCTATTTTAGAGAATGTCCCAGGCACAGCTAAGAAGAATGTGTACTGTCATGTGGTTGGGTGGAATACTCTGTAAATGTCTACTAAGTCCATTTGTTCATAGTTTTGATTCAGTTCTGTTATTTCTTTGCCATCTTTTTGTCTAGTTGATCTATCTCTTTGTGACAATGGGCTATGAAGGTCCCCTATTACAATTGTGTTATTGAATATTTGGTTTTTTTATGTCTATTAGTATTTGTCTTATATAGTTTGGTGCTCCTATGCTTGGTGCATATATATTTATGATTGTTAACTTTTCTTCTTGAATTATTCCCCTAACAAGTATGCAGTGATCTTCTTTATCTCTTTTGATCATTTTTGGTTTGAAGTTCACATTGTTTGCAAACAGAGTGGCTCCCTTGCTTTTTTCTGGTTTCATGTTGCATGCAATATTGTTTTCCATCCTTTGACTTTTAGTCTATGAGTTTTCTTTTGAGTCAGATGTTTCTTGTATATTGCGTATTGTTGGATCTTGTTTCTTGATCCACTCTGTCAATCTATTTCTTTTAATTGGTGAATTGAGGCCATTTATATTGATGGATATAACTAATGTATACTGGTTCAACTTTGTCATGTTATTTTCCTGTTGTTGGTTTCCTGCTTTCCTCCCTTGCTTAACTGCTTGTCCTGCCTTGTGATTTCTTTCTGCTGTTCTGGGAATTGCAGTCATTTTTATCTCTATCTAGTGAGTCTTTTAGTACTCTTTCTAGGGTTGGTTTGGTGGACATGAATTTCTTCAGTTGTTTTTTGTCATGGAAGTATCTTATTTCTCCATTAATTTTCAAAACAAGTTTTGCAGAGTACACCAATCTGGGTTGAAAGTTGTTTTATTCAGGGCTTGAAACACTTCACTCCAGTTCATCTTGACTTGCAGGTTTGTGCTGAGAAGTCTGCCATGCTTCTAGTGGGCTTTCCTTGATAGGTGAGTTGTATCTTTTCTCTTTTAGTATTTTGTTTTCATAATGAATTTCTGGGATCTTAATTATTATATATCTGGGTGTAGATTTACTTTGGTTATGACTGTTTGGTGTTTCATATGCCTCACTTATCTGCACATCAGATTCTTTCCCCATGTTTGGGAAAATTTCTGCTATTACTTCTGTGAATAATTTTCCTGTCATTTGTGTTGACTCTTGCATCTTCATTGATGCCTATCAGTCTTATATTGTCTCTCTTGGCATCATCTTGAAGCTGCTGAATTTCATGCTTTTGAATCTCATGCTGCTTTGTTATTTTTAAAAGTCCTGTCCTTTCATGATCACTAGCTGAAATCCTGCCAAGGTCCAAAATTCTATCCTCAGCTTCATTCAAGTCATTTCATGAGCTTTCAATAGAATTTTTTATTTCCTGATTATCTCCTAGATTTTGTTTTATGCATTCTACTTTTCTATATTGTTCATTCAAGGTTTCCATCATTTTCCCATGTTCCTGTACTTGTTTATCTCTATCTTCTCTAGGTATGCTGAACAACTCCTTTTTTAAGGATGTCATTTCTTTCTTTACATGACAGATTATTTCTAATCTGATTTCCTCTATAGTCTCTTTATTTCACTTGCAATTTTTTCAGAAATTTCAGGTGTATGACCTTTAATGTCCCCTATTTGAATGTCTCCTATACTTGTTCCTGATGGACTGGATGTTTGAGATTGTGTTTTGTATTTTTGTTTTGTCATTTTCATCTCAGGTTAATATTTTGGTCTTTCAATCCCACTAGACTCAACTATCCATTGTGTGTGTCTTAGGGTCTTACTGTGTGGTTGATGTTTGTCCAGTTGCTGGGTCCCACAATAAAGGGGAGGGACCAGTCAGCTGAATTCCTCCTGCAGAGCCTTTGAATGAGTCCTATAGTCTTCCTAGGCTGATTATCCTAGGAGTATTGATGTAAGTCAAGCCTTAGTTCCTATTGTTACTATGGCTTCAGGTTGTTCCAGGACACCAGATTTACCTGGCTATAATGTATGCCTCAGCTGGGATGCTACTGTTTCACTGGATATCTTGTAAGCCCTTTTGATTTCCTCTGGGTTGGGGGAGGCCTTGTCAGCACTCTCCTCAACCCACCTGGTATTCTCTGTATAGAAGAAGGACCCACCCACACTCTTGCCAGGCTTGTCCAGGTTCTACAGTTAGCAAGGGGTTCACTGTTGCTCCTGTTTATCCACTGAGGTCCTCTATTTAAGGGGGGAAGCTCACCACACTGTTGCAAGCCTACTGAGGTCTTATGTGTGGGTGGGGGATTCCTGAGGCTCCCATCAGCCCACCAAGGTTCTGCAGGTGGTGGAAGGGGTTACTGATTGTCTGTGGACTTCTTCAGTCTTTTTTTGGGGGGTGACTGATGATTGATCCCACTAGCCCCGTAGATCCATGGGGTGAGGAGTAGGGATGCCATAGGTCCATAGGGCAAGGAGGAGGGGTGGCCAACAATCCCAATGGTCCCCTAGGTCCATGGGGTGAGGAGGAGGGACAATTTTAAGCATTTTCATAGTCTATGCTGTTACATAACAAAGTTTCTCAAGGAGTAAAACTCAGCAGTCTCTCAAAGAAAGACAAGGTCATCAGGACAATTTAGTTTCAGCATGTCTTTTGTGAAAAACCTTTGGCCAGGGTGACTTTGAATTCTCCATTCAAAATTAATGTTTACTTTCTGAAGGGCCAGGGCAGGACATAGTGGGTGGCTGCCTAGTTGGCAGCAGGTACAGGACTTGGTTAAATTGTGGTTTTTTTTGTGATTCAATCTGTAGTTATCTTGTATTTTTCTTCTGCTTATAACCCACCCACTGTCAGCTCTGAAAAGAAACAGGGAATTTAAATTCTCTGCCTAATCTTCAGTGGCCCTGGGTTCTAAGTGTGACTAAAGGAAGTGAGTATTTTAGACTTGGTGCTATTTCTGTTTAAGAAAAGTGAAAAAGCTTCTTTTTTGAGATTTGTGGAAGCCAAACCTTTTCATAGCTCTTAACAGCAACACAGATCTGTAGTTAAAATTTATGCATGACAAAGCAAGTATTTAATTTGTTTTTCTTGGCTTTTCACTTACTTGACAACAAACTGAGGCCACAAAAAAGCATAGACAAATGGCAAGCAGGATGGGCTCATTCTGTAAGTTAGTCATGCACCTGAAAATCCTCTTGCCTCGTAGACAAAACTGGGTTGTAGTTAAAAAAAAAAAAAAAGAAAGAAATCCAAACTGGCTTCTATTAATCAATATAAATAATTTGGCTATCATTACTTCACTTTAATTGATAATTACTTATAACTCTTCAAAGGGAATAATGTTTATATGTGTAATAATGTTGATAATCAACTAATGAAATTGATATATATTAATCACATGTAATGTGTGATAGTATCAACAACCACACTAAAGAAAATGAGACACCATGGTAGCCATTGATGATTTCTATCATTTTGATTTGAAAGCCAATAATGCTTTTATTCTTGGTTTTGATTGGTTTTAGTCTGTTTTCAATTATTTGATTCCAATATGTATGAAGATATGGACAGCTATTTTGAAGAAAACAAGAGACATTATGGTAGCCATTATTGATTTCCTAGTGTCTGGTCTTGAAAGCCCTTCAGGCTCTCATTCTTGTGTTTTGACTGGTTTTATACTATTTTGATGTGTATTAACTTATTGGGTGTGAAGGTAAGGACAACTATTTTGAAGAAAACATTATGGTAGCCACTGTTGATTTCCTGCTGTCTTTTTCTGATATCCTGTGCTCTTTGCATTGTTTTACTGTGCTCTGCTTTGTTCTGTTTTGTTTTCTTTGTTTTATTCTCTTTAAAATAAATAAAATAAATCACATGTAAAGTAGTATTTTTTATTTTTCTGTTGTCTCTATAACCTGATATTTAAGGCCTAAAAGAAACATTTCTGGCTCCTGAAGATTTCATAGGTACAGAGCTCACCATAAGGTAATTGTGCTGTGTGCTACAACTGTAAGTATATGCTAGAAATATCATTTATTTTTCTCCCCTCCTTCTCTCCCATTTGTCTTCTGTAAAAATAAAACTCAGATGAAGAAGGGTTTAGCTATCTCTAATTTAAATCTGGACTCAGCTGAGTAAAAGTTAAAAAAACTTTACAAATTTGTAACTTTCAACATTTTCAGAAATCATCCCATTGTTATAGGCAGCTGAGTTAGAATATTATAGGCAGTCAGATAAGGCTAGACCCTGAAGGGAGTTGATACAGAAGACCAAATGTCTTGTGACTTTGGGAGAGACAGACACCTCCTGTTGTGGACCATCACTTGAGACAACAGGCAAAACAAATGCAACCTCTCCCTAAATATAAACATCAGGGATTAATATTCTAAATAGGCATGGATCACCTTGAGCAAGCCAGGAGTCACCATCCCAACTCCCGACAGAAAGTCACTGCTCTGTAAGAATGCCCTCTTGCTACTGACTCACTTTCCCATTTGTGCCTGATTTGGTCAATTTTACCTGAACAATTAATCCTATTGGTTGACCATAGGTCCCACCTTATGCCCACTTGCCTTGTGAGTTCCCAGTTTTCCCCATCTTGGACTCATCTCACCTCATGCTCTTACTCTATAAAAGTCCATAAAAAAGACAGTCTTTGTCAACCCACTTGGGGCCCCTTCTATCTCCCTCAGAAGCTTTCTTTCTCTCAATAAATATGTTCTGCTCTTAACCTCCATTGTTTCTAAAATTCATTCTTCAATTTTAGAGAACATGACACGTACCAGAGATATAGTAGATTGGGAGTTTTGTTCCCCTATATCACTATTATGCCTTGAGGTCGTCATTCCAACTGAGGGGATGGCAGGATCACCTTGCTCCCAGCTAATCCTCCTTTCAAAACCTAACGCTTTCCTATAAAACCCAATCTCTCACACACCTTTATGATTCTAGTCTGTAATGTTGTATTTACTCTCTGTGTTAGTTAGCTTTCTCTCACTATAATGAAATGTCTGATATAATCAACTTTAAAAAGAGAAATGTTTCATCCTGGATCATGGTTTTGGAGGTTCCAGTCCAAGATGACCCATTGCTTTGGGCCTCTGGTGGGAGTGTCAGATCGGCAATGGTGGGGTAAAGGGCACATAGCAGAGCAAGGTCTGAGGTCAAGAAAGACACCCCCCAAAAATTCTCTCCTGGCTTCATTGACTATAAACGATGCTTTTGAACATTTTTTGGAAGAGTGGGAAATATAATGATGCTGTCTGGTTGCTTTTAACATCTCTGGACACACTGTTAAAGGAACACGCGTAAAGAATCTAAAAGTTTCTATGTGTGTCTTAAAGGAGAATCTTCTCTTCTTTTGCCACAGGGCTGAAGTTGCCAAAACCAAAAAACCAGCCCTCAATATTTGATCAGCTGAATTATAGCACAAGGTTAACACTCAGCCTCAAAGAGTATCTGAGTTGGAAGTGAGGTGCTGTTCAGAAAAAAACCGGGATCCTCTAAATTGTGTTGGAGATGTTTGGGAGGAACCTGACTAGGCTAAGTACACCGAATTCTTTAAATTCTGATGTGATTATTTTTCAGAGGAAGAAATTTCCCCCACCTTTTCTGGTGTTTTCTGTTTTTTTATTTTTATTTGTTTTTTCTTCAACTACAGAAATTTAGTTTTTCACTCTTCTGAAGAATGCAGTACACAATCAAGGTGCCAGCTCCCTGGCTCCCTGGCTCCCTGGCTCCCTGGTTCCCTGGCTCCCTGGCTCCCTGGCTCCCTGGCTCCCTGGCTCCCTGGTTCCCTGGCTCTCAGATGGCCTCCTTATTGTGTTCTTGGCAGGATAGAGTTTTCCCACTTCTAGCTCATCTTTCAGTTTCTTCCCAGACTCTGGGGTATAGTAATAATGCCAACATGGTTGTGCCTTCTATCTCTAGAGTGACTTATCAAGGACAGTTTTGTAAAGATGCTGGTTGGGAACTTGGGTGACCCTATAGAAGTGACACTGATTTATTTCCCAAAAGGAAGGCCTGGGGAGAGGTGGCCAACATTTCTAGGATTGCTAGGAAGATATGTGTTTGGTGGTGACTACTGTATTTCCAAGTATGGCATAGAGACTTTTTCAAACAGCCTGAATTAAGGGCCTCCTCATGATGACCTGACCATGGCTGGCAGATTATTTTCTTGTAGAGGAGACTGTCCATATCACACTTATATCCTCTTAAGGCACTTTTGGAATGAGATATACACATCATGCAGGAAATATATTGGAACTATAATTTTAATTTGGTCCTTTAAAAATTTCCAAAATACACATTTTCTTAACTACAATAGTTTAGTCATAAATCTATGTTAAATTATAAATAAATATACCCATATAGGAGTACTCAAATGTCAACCTGCTTTAGCTCATAGGCAAAATAGTTTAAAGATCACCATTTTTCCCTCAAAAATAATTAGTCTTTAATCACAGATTATTTTTAATTCAATTGGGGACCACTATCTTAAGGTATTAATCCTCACTCAAAGTTTTCATAAGGAAATGAACACTACTCAGGACCTTAATTTTTACACTTCACAGCAGTTCTGTGACTGAAGTTCTCTTTCACCCATGTGCCAGAGCAGGAACTGAACCCAGATCTATTTGTAAAAAAAAAAGTCCATAGTTTCTGTTTTATTCTTTCTTCTCCTCTCTTCCTTCCTTCTTTTCTTTGTTTTCTTTATCCCTGGATGTAAAGAAACATCCCCCTTTTTTTGGTATATATAAGAAATCTTCCAGGGTCTGGGAGTATAGTTCAGTGGTAGAGCACTAGCTCCACATGCATGAGGCCCTAGGTTCAATTCCCAACATCACCAAAGGGAGAAGGAAAAAATCCAGTGCTTTACCAAAATTCTGACTGTCAGCTAAGATTTTGTTTGTTTGCTTAAGTTGCTGAGGAACTATGCCTATCAAAGTTCTCTGTCTTAGTTATTTTTTACTCATTGCTGAGACAAAATATCTGATGCCTAAAGTTAGGGAAGGAAAGGTTTATTTTTTATAGGTTGGAGATTTTAGTCTGTATTCAATTGGCTCTAAGGCAGGGTTGTATGGTGGGGCTGCTATTCATGCCCAGCGCAAACAACAAGGCACGAACTGGCAAAGGAGCAAGATACCTCTTCCCCAGCCATAATACCATATGTTGGCTCCACCTCTAGATGAGTGTAGCACTCACACCACCAATCTAAGCACTAGACAATGAACCAATTACAAATGCTAGATTTGGTCACATTTGTAATTGCATGAGGCTTGGGGGCCACTGACATAAACTGTGAAATTTTACCCCTGGTCTCTAAAGATATTAAGTCTACCTCTAAAAGTTGTCATAGTCAACAGTTTTAGCATTGCTGAAAAGTCTAAGTCTCAAGTCTCTTTTTAAAGATTTATGACAAACTCTTAACTGTAACCCCTGTATAAATGAAACAAAGTTAAACATTTTTAAAATGCAACAGTGCAAGATAAACATCATTTTAAATGTTATAAATTGGGGCATATAAAGCACTGGAAACAAAGAAGTCTAACATCCAGCAGGGTAAACATTAAGTCTTAACAGTTTTATGCCTGGCATTTGAAGCAATGTAGTTTAAGCTCTAAAGGGCTTGGGTGATTTTATCCCCATGGCACTTTTAGGGATTTTATCTCCTGCAGCTTTGTTTTTCCCATAAAGCCCCCTCTGCTCATTTTTTGCAGCTTTATTTTTACAATGATATATATTTTTGGCTTTTTAAAAACTTTTGGGAGGAGCTAAAGATGGCCGATCAGTGAGCAACAAAATACAGAGCCTACCGGGATAAACAACTCATATGCCAGAATAAAACATCCTAGAGAGATCCAGACAGAGGGAGATGGATCCTTTTGACACAGGAAGAAATTAAAATGAAAAAAGCTCATCAAACATGCAGACTTGGGGCTACAGTTGGAACAGCTAAAATTAGCAGACACAGCCATGCTACCTGCCGAGCCACCCAAACTTGCATCCACTGAGACACACTGTGACCCACTGAGTTGCCCGAACTAGCTCCTACCACGACTCACAGAAGCCACAGCCATGATGAAGTTGGGGGTTGGTGAGCCCAATGGAGAACAGAGCCAGTGAAGGGACCTCCATTAATCCATGGTCAGTGCTGAGAATAAGATCCCCCCATGGGAAGGGTGTGACCAAATGGGCAACATGTTGGAATCAGGCAGGAGGAGCCTGAACTAGGAACAACAGGGACTTCAGCTGGTTGCTCCCTCCTCAGAGCAGATTCATGGGATTTGCTTGGCCTGGGTTAAGCTCCTGGCCAGGACCCAATAAGCCATCCCAAACTGATTCCCAAAGCCTAGTACACACTAACCTGGTGAAGGCCCTAAAGTTTGACTGGCCCAGTGGGGAGAGGCCAACATACACAGCCTCCACTTACACCTCAGTGACAAGAGTAAACAGGAGAGGGCAGAAATCCCTCACCAGTGTGCTTTAGAAGAATCATAACCAACAAGAAAAGGGGCTGGGACCTCCACTATACACCTGTATGGAAGAAACCAAAAACATGATGAGAGAGAAACAAGCAAAAGCCCCCAGCCCAAAACCCTGAGAACATTGATCCAGCAGAGGGAAATACAAAAGAGACTGAAAGCAGCAAACATTCAACATCAGACACAGCATCAATGGACATTAAGAGATATCTTTGGTACCTTGTAGATGAGCTCAAAACTGAAATATTAAATCAGGTAAAGCAAGATACAAGTAGATTAATAAAAGAAATGCTAAGTACCTCTCAAGAAGACAGAAGAACACAGAAAAACAGAAGAAGGGAAGAACACAGAAAAAGAAGAGATGCATTCAATAAAGAATATAAAGAAAATCTATAATACATGAAGCAGATTCAAAGAGATTACCAGGAAATTTAAAACTCCATTGAAAGATGGCAAAACTCCTTAAAAGAAACTAAGACAAGTTTGCAATGTGTGATCATGAAAGGAAAGATCTCTTAAAAATAATAAGGAAACAGGCAGTAACAATACAAAGGCTAGAAGATGACAAGAGAATCTATAATTTAAGAATAAGAAATGTGAATGAAGAAGCAGGAATAAAAACAGGTGAATTACAAAGGCTATTCATGGAAATAATTAAGGAAAACTTCCCAAGCATGGGAAAAGAAAATGATATTTGGTTATGTGAGGTATACAGAACTCCAGCCACCTACAGCCAAAACAGATCTACACCCAGACATATAATAATCAAGATAACAGAAATTCAATATAAAAGCAGAATATTAAAAGCCATCAGAGAAAAGAAACAGATTACCTATAAAGGTAAGCCTATCAGGATCACAGCTGACTTCTCAACACAGACCATCAAATCAAGAAGAGCTTGGAGCAAAGTATTCCAAGCCCTGAAAGAAAATAACCTCCAGCCCAGAGTGATGTATCCTACAAAACTGTCACTAGAAATTAATGGAGAAACAAGATGATTCCATGGCAAAGAGGAACTGGGGGAGTTTGTGACCATCAATCCAACCCTACAGAGAATACAGAAGGACATTCTAGAGAGAGAGAGAAAAAATACCAGGATTTTAGGAACAGTGGCAGAAAGGCCTCAATGAGTGGGGCAGGCAGTAGAATGAAGGAGAAAACTAGACAAACAAAGGCAGAAAAATAGCATAGCAGAAATGAGGAAGAGAAGGATGGCTAGAATCTCTAACATAGATGGCCTTGATACACTTTATTGTTAATAGTGCACCAGGATTTAAAATCCACATTACTCACACTACTCTGCTTAGATGTATTACATTCTGTTCCAGTCATTCTACCTGTACTAGATTTGAGGGCACAGACAGTAATCCTGAAAATAACAGGATACAGTATGGTAATCATCCTTAATTTCCTATTAACTTAATCTAAAGCTCTGTAAAATCTACACTGTTTTACCATGACTGATTGTAATCGAATCTTGTTTGTTGGATTGCTGTTTTGTATTGACAGATTTTATTCAAAGCTGTTATGATTGATAGTATCAAGTCTGAGAGTATAGGTAACTGCACTTAAGATGACAAGATTCACCAGAATATCCACTCTTGTTTGATTATTATCTGCCTTTGAACTTTTATAATGTCTACAATGTTTTATTTTTACTAATATTGTTATGTACTGCTATATTCAATTATACTGCTATATTCAATTGTGCCTGATGATACAGACAATTCTATTGAAGATAATAAAAAACAACATGGTAATCATTGTAGATCACCTTGTATTGTGGTTTTATGTGACTTTTTGGTTTCATGTTTTTATAGGAATTTGCTTTGTTTTGTCTTGCTAAGTTTTGTTTTTCCCGCTAATACAGAAAGGATATAAATACATGTAGAGAGTCATGCATGCATAGCTGTTTACAGTCTCACTGTTTGAATATCTGCTTTGTATGCTTTAATCTTGTAACTTGAACAACTATTTCTAAGTGGACAATATATAATTTATTAAATAGTGATTTCTTACTGTTTATCTTTTTTTTGAAATTCTGTATTATCTCTCCCCTTTACATGCTTTTGTTTATATTTAAATACAAAAAAAAAAAAGAACTCCATGATCACCAAACCAACCCTGCAAAGAATACTCAAAGGTGTTCTAGATACATATAGGAAAAAACCACTAACCAAGAGAGACAATTAAACAGAATGGAAAGGTAAAGATACAACAGCAGAAAGATAACATGTCAAGAATAAAACAATATATAACAGTTATAACCATTAATGTAAATGGGCTCAATTCACCAATTAAAATAAACAGACTGGCAGAATGAATTAAGAAACAACGTTCAACTATATGCTGTCTACAAGAAACCCATCTAACCCAAAAGGAAATTTATAGACTGAAAGTCCAAGGATGGAAAACAATACCTCATGCAACAGGAACTCAAAGAAAAGTGGGGGTAGCTATTCTGTTTGCAAACAATGTGAACTTCAAACCAAGAATGGTTTGAAGAGATAAAGAAGGTCACTACATACTAGTTAGGGGAAAACTGCAAGAGGAAGAGACCACAATCTTAAATATATATGCACCAAATTCTAGAGCACACATCTATATGAAGGAAGTACTAGCAGAAATGAAAAATCAAATAAGCAATAACACAATTATAACAGGAGACCTTAACACACCATTGACACAAAGGGACAGGTCAACTAGACAGAAAATCAGTAAAGAAATAACAGAATTGAATCACACCAGTGAACAAATGGACTTGATAGAGGCATACAGAGTGTGCATTCCAACAACATCAGCATATACATTCTTCTCAGCAGTACATAGGACATTCTGTAAAACAGACCATGTACTAACCCACAGAACATATTAAAGTAAATGCAAAAGAATTGAAATTATCCCATACATGTTATCAGATCATAACACCATGAAATTAGAAATTAATGATGAAAGAAACTACAAAACCCCACAAACACATGGAAATTGAATAATACACTCTTGAGCAATCAATGGATCACAGCAGAAATTAAAGAAGAAATTAAACAATATCTACAAGAAAACAAAAATACAAATACAACTTACCAGAATCTGTGGGATGCAATGAAAGTGGTCCTCAGGGGAAAATTTATTGCACTGGTTCCCACATTAGGAAAAGAGAACAAACACAAATGAGCAACCTGATACTACACCTCAAACATTTAGAAAAAGAAGAGCAAGTCAAGCCCAAAGCCAAAAGAAGGGAGAAAATTATAAGGATCAGCGCAGAAATTATTGCAATAGAGACTAAGAAATCAATACAAAGTAGCAGTGAATCAAAGAGTTGGTTCTTTGAAAGAATAAATAAAATTGATAAGCCCCTAGCCAACCTAATTTAAAAAGGGAAAGAAAAGACTTAAATTCATGCAATACAGAATGAAAAAGGTGGAATCACTACCGACTGTGTAGGAATAAAAAAGATTGTCAACACCAGTTTCAAAAACCTTTACTTTCATAGGTTCAATAATGCAGAAGAAATGGACAGATTCCTAGAAACATATGAACCACCAAAGCTGGATAAAGAAGATGTAAAACTGCTGAATAACCCAATTTCTATTAATGAAATTGAAAATGTAATGAAGTCCTTACCAACAAAGAAGAGCCCAGGCCCAGATGGATTCACTGTGGAATTCTACAAGAAATACAAAGGAGACTTAATTCTTACACTCCTCAAACTCTTGAATGAAATTGAAAGGGAAGCAATTCTCCCTAAGTCATTCCTTGAAACAAATATTACTCTAGTACCAAAACCTGAGAAAGGCTCAAATAAAAAAGAGAACTAGGGGCCAATCTTCCTAATGAACATAGATGCAAAAATTCTCAATAAAATACTGGCAAACAGGATGCAGCAAATCAAGAAGATTATACACCATGACCAAGTGGGATTCCTCCCAGGCATGCAGGGTGGTTCAACATACATAAATCAAAATGTAATCCATCATATCAATATAGCCAAAAGTAAGATGCAGAAAAAGCTTTTGATAAGATCCCACACCCATTCATAATAAGAACCTTACAGAGAATTGGAATAGATGGTCTCTACCTCAATATGATAAAGGCCATCAATGACAAACCAAAGACAGCATCATATTACATGGCCATAAACTGAAAGCCTTTACCTTAAAATCAGGCACAAGACAAGGATGTCCCTTACCACCACTCCTATTCAACATAGTACTGGAAAAACTAGCCAGAGAAATTAGACAAGAGAGAGAAATAAAAGGAATAAAATAGGAAAACAGGAAGTTAAATTATCATTATTTGCAGATGACATGATACTCTACATGGAAGACCCCCCCAAAAATCCACTGAAAGACTACTAGATATAATAAATAAATTCAGCAAAGTAGCTGGATACAAAGTCAATACTCAAAAATCAATAGCATTCCTATACACTAACAATAAAATCACCAAGAGAGAAATAAGAGAAGCCACACCCTTCACACTGGCATCCAAAAAAATGAAATACTTAGGAATTAATCTAATGAAAGAATAAAAGAGCTATACAAGGAAAATTACAATACCTTGAAAAAAGAAATCAACGAGGATCTCAGAAAATGGAAAGACATCCCTTGTTCATGGATAGGTAGAATAAATATTGTGAAAATGGCCATTCTTCCAAAATTGTTATACAGATTCAATGCAATCCCAATGAAAAAGCCACTAACATACCTCATACATCTAGAGAAATCACTCCTAAAATTCATCTGGAACCAGAAGAGACCTAGAATCTAGAATAGCAAAGGCAATTCTAAGCAGCAAATGCAAGGAAGGAGACATCACAATCCCTGACTTGAAATTCTACTACAAAGCTACTGTAATAAAATCAATATGGTACTGGAATAAAAACAGATCTGAATATCAATGGAATAGACTAGAGGATACAACTACAACTATGAACACACTCAACCACCTTATCTTTGATAAAGGGGCCAAACATGTTCACTGGAAGAATAATAGTCTCTTTAATAAATGGTGCTGGAAAAACTGGCTGTCCATATGCCAAAAACTAGAATTGGGCCCACGTCTATCATCATGTACTAAACTAAAATCTAAATGGATCAAAGATATAAATATTAAAGTAGAAACACTAAATCTGTTAGAAGACAAAGTAGGTAAAAATCTTGAAGATATAGGGTTAGGTGGAGAATTCATGAACAAGAACCAAACTGCATGAGAAATACTTCCCAGAATCAATAACAGGGATCACGTCTTATTAAAAAGGTTCTGTATGTCAAAAGAAACCTCCAGCATAGTGAAAAGAAAGCCCAAAAATTGGGAAAAATCTTAGTGAACTGTCCCTCAGACAAAGGACTTCTGTCTAGAACATATAAAGAATTTTTAAAAAATTAGACCCCCAAAATTCAAACTCACCCCAAAAATGGGCATCTGAGATGAACACACAGTCCTCAGATGAAGAAATGCGAATGGCAAATAAATACATGAAAAAATATTCATCATCATTGGTCATTAGAGAAATGCAAATTAAAACCACACTGAGATTCCATCTCACTCCAGAAAGAATGGCCAAGATCAACAAAACTACCAACAACAAATGCTGGAGAGGCTGTGGGGAAAAAGGAACTCTTCTGCACAGTTGGTGGGAGTGTAGACTGGTGCAACCACTGTGGAGGTCAATCTAGAGATTCCTCAAAAAGCTGGGATTGGAAGTCCCATTTGACCCAGCTATTCCACTTCTAGGCATATTCCCAGAAGAACTGAAGACATCATACCACAGTGCTACATGTGCACCCATGTTTATAGCAGCACAATTTGTAATAGCCAGATCTTGCAAACAACCTAAGTGCCCATCAACTGAGGAATGGATAAAAAATATTGTGGTACTTTTATACAATGGTGTACTACTCAGTTATAAAGAATGATCACATTGAGACATTTATAGATAAATGAATGCAGCTTGAGACCATACTCATAAGTGAAATAAATCGAACTCACATGTATAAATACCATATAGTCTCCCTAGTGTAAGGAATGGTAAGAGTATGTAAGATTCTATGGTAATCATGGTTCCCCATTATATTGCTTTGAAGTCTTATGTTTTCATTCATTGGTTGGAATGGTTTTATTCTGTTTTGTTTGACCTTATTATGTGTGATGGTATGAACAGCTACTTTGAAGAAAACAAGACATTATGGCAGCCATTGCTGATTTAATATCATCTTGCTTTGAAGTCCTACCATGCTTTTGTTCTTCTATTACCATTGGTTCTACTATGTTGTATCTTACGGGATTTTAATATGTTTGATAGTATAAACATATTTTTTAAGGAAACTGAGATAGTATAGTAGCCATTGTTCATATTCTGTTATTTGGTTCAGAATGCCTTGTAAGAGTTTCGTTCTCCTGAATGCTTTTATTCTGTTTTCTTAAGTTTGATATTATTGTGTGTGAAGCTGTGCTCAATTATTTCAAAGAAAGAGATATTATGGTACCTACTGTTGATACCAATTGTCTTGTTGTGAAGTGCTGTTACTTGCATTGTTCTGTTCTGATCTGCTCCATTCTGTCCTCTTTTGTTTTATTCTCTGTAAAATAAAATTTTTTAAAATGTACACATGGGTTTGCATACTAAATAAATAAATAAATAAATAAGGCCGCCTACCTCTCCACAATTTGGACTGCCTTTGTTTTATTGCTGTATAGATATGCTTGAATATCCCATGTCCTGCCTCCCGGAAAGAAATGATTCTAGTCTATTAAAACTTCTGCCCTCAAAGAAATACACACACATTCATAACACCTATACCTTTATGATCAGATTCTAGAGACATTTTGTTTATGTTCATTTGCATGCCACCACCTTGCATCAGTGCTGCTTTTGTTTGGACTGCTTTTGTTTTATTGCTATATAGATATCCTTGAAAATCCAACAGCCTGCCTCCAAGAAAAACACATTCTAGTCTATTAGAACCTCTGCCCACAAAGAAATCCACACACATACCAGAACACCTATATCTCTCTGACCAGGTTCTAGAAACAGTTTGTTTCTTGCTAAACCTTGCATCACGGCCTCCTAAACACAGGTAGTAATTGTTCACAACCTATACTTGGAGAAAAGGCACATTTACAATGAATTTCATCTGTGAACCCAGGTTGCCTCACCAGGCTGGTGAAAGCAATTCACTCCTGTAGAAAATAAGTCACCATTATTCTCTCCACTACTACAAGTATCGTCCAAGGAAGTGGACATGAAGAGATCCTCTCTTGCTAGCAAGGCACCAAGGGGAATTAGAAGTCTGAGGCAAAGAATGAGGTAAGGAAGGGAGTGGGGAGACAGGAGACTTTCAGGAATGAAGCACCCAAAGCTCATGGGAGGCTGGAATAGAATGACTTTCAGAAAGCAAGTACAAGAGAAATAACTTTCACCTACTGAAGGTGGCCTTTCTCCAGATGGACAGATGCAGATGGACATGACTGCCCCAAAATAATACCAGATGTACAGTTTCTAGGCAAATTATAAGTAGATGAAACTATTAGAGTGGTATATGGAGAACAGGGCTTCAAAATGTCCCTGATTCTTTGATGCCTGCTTAAGTTAAACCAAATCCATGCCAGGTAACATAACGCAAATTTTGTCCTAACCCATACATATGTCGCAGTTTCTGACTCAAACTGGAGGGGTCCAACCAGTCTTCTTCCCCATGAAACCACTCAGGGGCTTGTCGATAAGTCCTGCTACACCTACACTCTGTGCAACCCTAGATCCACCTGCCTCTGCTTAGTCATATGGCACCTCAGGGCCTGTTCTCACACACTAGGACTGAGCTGTTCCAGGTGCCTGTAACATGCCCTCCACCCTCCACTCTGGGGGCTCCCCTGCCTGCTCACACATCCAGAATCCAGTCCCTCAGATACTGAGGGGAAGACTGGATTGGACAAGCACCACAAAGACACCATTGTTCCCTCAGGGTTGGGTGGCCCTAAGTGCTTGCACCATAACCACTGGAAAGGGGATGTATCGCTTCTCTGCCTTTTGGCTAAGATCAGGTGTTGAGAAATGCTGACTGACTGCCTACACCTACCAGTCTTTGAAAGGTAAAAGTGAAATAGGAGGAGACCAATTTGAAAGAAGGCTTTCCTTTACCGTTATACACCCAAGGCTCACCTTTACCCATTATACACCTAAGAAGAGGGGCAGCAGCACTGTACCTATTCGGTTGTCCACCAATGGCTAAAATACGTTAAAGCCGGGAGCTGACTGCAGACTTCTAGAGCTCTTCCCTGCTGGTAATGCCTCTCCCTGCTCTTGCTCCTGCTTTTGCGTTGCCTCCTGCATTTGCTCCTCCTCATCTCTTGCTCCTCCTGTGGCCCCTGTTTCTGCTCAGCTCCTGGTCCTGCTCCTTGTCCTGGTAACTTGTCCTTCCCCTGCTCCTCATGCTCATGTTCTTATTTATGCTCAAGGGTGGCTGCCTGAATCCTCCTTCATGGGCTTATTAAAACAATGAGGAGGCAGAGTCCAGAACATTCGCAACAGATAATGGAACCAACCACTCCTCATTCTGGCACCACTCGCACTAAGTAAGTCTCAGGGTTTCCTGGTCTGGAACAAACTGCAGATCATTTTCTTAGTGATGGCAGGTATTTGCAATGGAAAATTCCCAAAGGCATCTATGCACAATGACATTTTCCAGTGCTTAGAAAGGCTGATCTGTGTCACTCAATCTGACAGTAACATGGCTTCTTGCTGGTTCTTCAGTAATTCTTGAAAGTTTTGTATCTTATTGTTTTGTATTTTATTTTCCTTAACTCACTATGGAGTCCCTGAGCAATCCTCATGCCCAGACTCCTATGTGCTGGAATTGCAGGCGTGTACCACCAAGCCTGGCTCCTGAGAGTTCCAGGGAAGAATCAGAGAAGAGGATCCTGGGTGAGACTCCCTCACCTGGAGGCTCAAGGCAGAAGAGAAGTCCTCAGAGTTCCCTGATGCTGACATTCTCAGCCCACCACAGTGCACCACTCATCTGAGCCTCCTGCAAAAGGTGTCCAACAGTGATCAGCACTTTCCTGAGTAAACTCTAGAAAGGGGCATTGTGCAGGCACCATTCCTTAACTGCTAAGCACCTGCATTTCCCCACATGGCTCAAGCCAGTGTCTGGGCCCGGTCACATGCTGGAGTCAGGGGAATCAGCTTAACCTTATGGTGATCACTCCTTGCAGCATCAGAGTGACAACCCCCATATCTACATCTCCAGGGGAATCAGGCTTCTACAGAAGGGGAGAGGCAACAGAGCTGGGACAGAAAGTGAGGATGCATTGTGTACACCACTATCCAACCCTACAGACTGGAGACCCTACTGAGTCTAGGTGGGGTGTCAGAAATGAAGGGACAGCCATGTATGGAAGGGGCCAAATCTCTAAGAGTTGCTGACCCTGGATTTGGATTCACTGACCCTGGGCTTCTCACAAGGCCAAAAGAACAAAGTAAGGAATGAAGGGCATTGCTGTGGCATCATGTGCACTCTGATGAGCCAGACCCCAGCCCGAGAGGACCCAGGCCTACACTCAAGGAAGAGGTCTGCAAGGAAGAAGAAGAAATAAAAAGAAGACTCTCGTGAGATCAGGGATGAGGACTAGGCAGGGCTGAGGAGGTCCAGTTCTTGTGAAAACCTGCTCCACAGGCTATGGAGTGTGTCAGTGACCTTTACTTTTAATCCAGTGTGCTTTCTGTGTGAGTGTGCTTCTTGTGAGGGAGGGGTGCTACCTGTATGCGTGCATGTCTCAAGGCTTCTACCATTCAGGACGCTTGACACTATTAAGCTTTTCTTCTGCTTTTGAGGGGATAATATGAATTGACTTTAATGAGAGAGTGAACTCACACCCTTGTGCTTCTATGAATTAAATTTGAATGAGCTGGCATGAGCCATTCAGAGATTGAGAGCCCCTCAAGGATTTTTCTTGGTTCTCCTTGTCTCTTCAGCATTCACAAGCCTGACCCAATGCTCTATACAAGTTTTGAAATGGATGACCCCCAAAACATCACCTAGGGCTGGGATATAGCTCAGTGGCATAAAGTGCCTACCTGGTGACCACAAGATGCTAGTTCAATCCCTGGTACCAAAAAGAAGAGAAGATGAAGACAAAGATGAAGACAAAGATGAAGACAAAGAAGGAGGAGGAGGAGGAGGAGGAGGAGGAGGAGAAGCAGGAGAGGCAGGAGAAGCAAGAGAGGTAGGAGAGGCAGGAGAGGAAGAAGAGGAAGGAGAAGAATCACCTAGATCCCCATGAATATTTACTACACATTTCTTCCAAGCATGTTGAGGTAAACTTGCAGTCGGAGCTACTCAGGAAACTGAAGCAAAGTCAAAGCCAGCATGGGTCACTTGGCAAGACCCTGTCCCAGAAATAAAATACAGAGGACCATGTGAGTAGCTCAGTGGTAGAACTCTTGCCTGTATACCAGGGGATGGGGTCAATCCCCAGTATCAAAAATTAGTATAATTTTCATTGTTTTTATGTAGCACCTTAAAGGAAATGAATGTCCCTGCAATAGAGGCCATAACTTTCTGTTACTCTGCTCATTTCTCAACTACATAGCATTTCCTAAAGGCTTCATACTGTCAAGTATTATATTGTTGGACGCAAGGTAAGATACTGGGAGATGCCCCTCAATTCCAGTTTGCACTTAGCTCAGGAATCTCTGTGACTGTCTGCATACATATACTCAGTTCAGCCCGCACTTGAGATCATCACAACCCTGCAGCATACACACCCAGGTCTCAGGAAGCCAGGGGTAATTCAAGTTCTCACCTCAAATGCCAAAGATGCTCAACAAATCCTGAACAGATAATGAAAGACTCATGTCCAAAAGTGATTCTGCATCAATGCCACTAGAGGAGTGTGGGAGTAGAAGAGACACAGGGCACTTGAAGAATGGCACCAGTCATACCTACAGTGACTTTAGAGGGAGGGTTTTTGAGGGAAAAAGACTTCAGCTTCCAAGCAAAGAAAATGCAATGTGGTCTGTCCTATGTGAATATCTCCTTGCTTGTCCATTCTCTACACATGTAAGATCACCTACATGCAAGATTTGGAAGTAAAAAATCATCCCTCATTCTGTGTCAGAAAGAGCTAAAAGTGGGAAGTATTTATCACCTTTCAAGTGACCCCTCCCATTCTTGACTTCCAAGCAGCCACCTCTTTCATCCAGTGGTCAGTAATCTACTTCTCCAAAAAATGTTTCAAATCACTTTGCTATGGTGATCTTTTGAAGTACCCAAGGTTCTCTTTTATCCTAAAACAAAACTAACGAGAGTAAGCCATGAGTTAAAGACTTAATTTTCTCATTGCTGAGACAAATTATCCAACACTCACGAGTTGATGGAGGAAAGGTTTATTTAGCTCACAGTTTGTAAAGGTTCAATCCATAATTGGCTGGCTCCAAGATAGGGGGCATGGTGGACACACAATGCAGAGAAAAAACAGCTCATGGCAGGCAGAAGATACCAGAGAAAGCCAGAGGCCTCAGCAGCTTACTTCCTCCCCATTACACTCTCTCTAAGTGATCTGGACTAAGACAATGCCAGAGCAATCAGTAATCCCACACCTTTAACCCCAGCTTCACACGTGCTAGATTCAGCCATCTCTGAAGAAGCCTCACCTATACCCTCATGGAATTTTGGGAGATGTCTAGACACAAATCAAAATAGTGTGTATGTTCTCTACCCTGATCTCTGTTGAAGAGTGATCTATGGTCGACCAACATCTAAGGCCCAGGGGGACAGACTGGTGCTGCCCTATCCACCAGGCTCAACACCACTTACACAGTGATTGTAAAGGACAAGTAATTACTATGTGTGGGAAGAGAGACAGGGGTCAAGACCGATGTATACCCTCAGAAGTAAGGCAAGGGGCAAATGAAGTGTGAGTTTTGTTTCCTCTCACATGATACCAGCCAACCCTCATGGTTGTAGATCCCTCATGGTTGGCTGTGTTTCTCACAGACATCAGCCAACACCTAAGTCAACTGGACATCGTGAATGATGCTGAGTCCCTATTACTCAAGAAGTCCATGATTCTTTCCCTCTCACTTCACCAGTCTTGAGTAATACCTGAGAAAAATGCTTTGGACTGAGAAGGTGAGATAGGTGCCCTGGTGTGTGAAAGCTGCTTTCCTCTACCCACTGCCCTTCCCCGACATGTTCCAACCCACACACACTACCCATCTTCCCCAACCACACACCCAACAGTTGGCTTTACAGGGCTTTTGCTGGCTTTGGGCAGCCCCAGTACATGAGGGTATCAACCAGGAATGAGGGCATGTAGCTCAAGGGTAGGTAAAGGAGCTTGCCATCCCAGCCAGGTGAGTACCGCGTGCGAGGGTGACAGGCAGTCAGTGCATGTTCCATGCAGTCCGTCACCAAGGACAGGTCTGGTGTGCTCCTTTGCTCCACTAATTTAAAAGATTTCAGGCCTGTACAAAAAGAAAAATGATCCAGGTTTATTTCCACCTCCCATCTTCCTGCTCTAGAATCAATTTAAGGAGATAGTTTTCCCTAACAATTCATGCTTCCCACATCCAGAACCTATCCAAAACAAATCTGCCCTAATTCCCCAGGAATTGACACAACTCATTCACAACAAACTATGGTTCCACACTAAGTACCTTTATCTTTCTTCCTGCGATATCTGGGCTGCATAAATTGAAGGTCTCTTGAACACTGGTACCAGTGGAGCAGCCCTGTGTCTTTTTTTTTTTTTTTTGGTACCGGGGGTCAAACTCATGACCTCACACTTGCCAGGCAGGTGCTTATGCCACTGAGCTAAATCCCTGGCCCTCTCTTGAACACTGGAAATTACCCAAGAATTTGAAATAAACAGCCTGTTGGGTCAGAGGGCAATCAGTGTACACCTATCTTCTCTATTCCTTAATTACATATTCATGATGTTGAGAGGTTCAGATGAAACAGTGTCTCAAGTGTGAATAAGCTAAAAGCCTTCTTTAGGTGACCAGAACCCATGGGGCACCAAAGGAATGCTATTCAACATCCACACTTTGTGCAAAAACAGAGCCTGGGGCAGACTTCATGTTACTGAAAACATTAAAATACTCTAAAGAAGGATCCCTGGCTGGGTTTGCTTCTCTCTCTGCTGTCCACAGCTCACTTACTGGTTTCCACAAACTTCTCGCCATAGATCTCCTTGACCTCTGAGCTGAGCTGGTCCCACACCTTCTGTAAATTTAGCATTAATTTTTCACTGCTGGTCACGTTGGTCTTGAAGGAACCAGGCTCAATAATTGCCACCTTCACCCCAAAATAGGACAGCTCTCTTCTGCAAGGCACAAGGCAAGGACTTCACTAGTCTTGAAAGGCAAAGCACAAAAAATTACATAGCACAGCAACACTTTAATGTGAGATTGGGATAGGAGGAATTTGAAAATTTATGATAGATAATATGCAGGAGCTTGGGTTAAAAGGATGGTGATGGCCTTGTCTCTGTGTATTTGTGAGCATTTTTTCAAGCATTGAGCATATACCAGCCTATTGCTATGTTCCACCTGATCTCTTCAAAGGCACCCATTAACACCTATCTCTTGTTAGGCATGGTGCACACACCCATAAACTGGCAGTTGAGAGATTGAGGGAGAAGAGTCACAATCTCCAGGCTACTCTAGTCTCCATAGTGGTACCATTTTTTAAAATAAACAAACAAAAAACCCCACTATCTATGCCTGTTTCCCTTATACCAGTGGATCTCCAGGCTTTGTCTCTGTATCCTCTGCTGAAATCAGGCCCATCCTTAGCCTCTCCTGCCCCAGAAAGCTCCCCAGCCAGCTCTCAGCGCAACACTTGCTACTGCCTGCCAGGAAATGTGGCTCATCCTGAATTCAGTCCTAGCAACTCACAGTCTAAAACACCTCCTTACACCTGGATTCTGATTGGCTCAAGCGGTGCCAATGACCTACGCACCATTAGGTCATTCAGTTATGTCCAGGAGGCATCCAGCCAACAAAACAAAGACCGCATTAGTCCAGGACCACAGGCCCATCACAAGCACACCTGTGCCCACCTGCCAGGCACACCTATTCAAACCTTGCAGTTGTCATGGTCACAAGATCTGATTTGACCAAAATCACGCTAAGAGATGGCACTGATAATTCTGTGTCTCTTCTCCCTTCACACATGTGCCACAGTTCTAAGCTGAAGAATACAAAATACTATTGTGCAATAAGACATTTTTCATGCATGCAAACAAAACACCAATAAGCATCTGTTGAGTTGGGTAACAAACCTCAAGCCAGCTGAGTCATACAGGTCATCTGTCAGCTCTGGCCCCAAATCATCCTGTTTCAATTCCACCTCATACAGGGCATCTGTGAGCTCTGGGTCCAAATCATGCCTGTTCCAATTCCACTTCAGAGGCTTTCCATTTGTGAGCCTTCCTCCAGAGGAAGAGAAGTTCAACTCACCTCAGACCTTTTCTCTACACAAGACACGGAATGGTGGCTCCCAACAAATGACCACTTACATCCAGAGAGGGTAAATGAGAGAGTCCCAAACCCAGAGAAAAGGATCTCCAAGGTAGGTATCTCAGGCTAGGACTCACTGAAACCCTGAAATAGACTACTCCAAAACAATGGAAACAGGAGCACCAGCAACCCCATCCCTGTCCAGTACCTGAGACTATCCGAAAAGGACTCCACTCCATACTTGGAGATGCAATAGCCACCACCAAAGAGTGCCAACCGGCCCATGACACTGGAGACATTGACCACACGGCCTTGGGCCTTCCTCACTAAAGGCATCAGGCTCAGAGTCACCTCGATGACCCCCACCAGGTTCACGTTGAGTATCTTCATGAAGTCTTCCTTGCTCAGCCACTCATTGGGAGCAGAGGGGAAGGAGATGCCAGCATTATTCACCAGGCCCCAGAGTCCTAGGAAAAGCAAGATGAATGAGCCACACTGTGTGTGTCTGTGGTCACAGTTATGGCTCACATTCACCTTGCAGCAATGGAAAAACATTCTCATATATTTATAAATATCATATTGTGTCTCTGGTGTAAAAAGTAAATAAGAACTACAAGTGTAATAAAACCAAAATGTGTAATTGCTATTGTAAAAAAGAGGAAAAGAAAGTGCTCTAAGGGATATAACTGCATGTATGTTTGAGTGTGTAAAATAGATCACCATATTGCAGAATCTTTGTTGGATCTTTGAGCAAAACTGTAGTCTGATGGTTTGAATATTTACTATATACTTTTTAACTTTGTAACTTGAACAACTACATCCAGGATGACAGTACGTAATTTATAAGTTACTGATTTCTTAGTAGGGCTTTTTCTCATTCTCCTTTTTCTTTCTTTCTTTTACAATTCTGTATTGTTGCTACTCTTTTTTCTGCTTTTTTTCTTCTCTTTAAACAAAATTTTTAAAATGTATAATTGCTATTGTAAAAAAAGACGAAATAGGAAGCACTATAATAGATATAGCTGCATGTATGTTTAGATGTGTGGGATTGATGACCATATTTCTAGGTTCTTGTTGGATTCTTGAACAGATCTGTTTGCACTCTCACTGCTTTAGTGTCCACTTTGTGTGCTTTAATTCTGTAACTTGAATAACTATTTCTAAAAGAACAATATGTAATGTATCAACTAGTGATTTCTTACTGTTTATCTTCTTTTCTTGAAATTCTGTAATATTTCTACCTTTTTCCTGTT
>PVLA01009783.1:0-70834 GCA_004027455.1 Hydrochoerus hydrochaeris
TAAGCACAAGGCAGAGTTCACTGTTTCCCTGCCCTCTTCAGAGGGGTGTGGTATGATACAGAGAGACTGACAAACTCTTCCCTCTGTCACTCTCCGTGACACTGGATAATCCCAACAGCTCCCGTGGGGACCTAAAATCCCAGTCCTTCACTTCCTCGGCCTCTTAACATTGCCATCCTGGGCACCAAGCTCCCCAGTCTGAATGCTTGGGGTCCTCAAACCGTGTTTAACCACAGCCAGGGGTGACATGATGTAGCCGAAAACTCACCGTCTGAGCCCTCTTTACGCAATTCAGCGGCATTTGTGTACAGCCACAAGCTGCTGTAGCCCCGGCCACTGTCCACTTCTAGAATAATTTTATTAGCCCAAACAGAAGCCCTATACCCACTGAACAATGGCCACACCCAGCCCCTGGACCCTCTCTTCTCTTTTCTGTTTCTATGAATCTGCCTGTTGTTGGTCTCCCATGAGTGGAATCATACAGAATGTGTCTTTTCGCGTCTGCTCCTGCGTGTCACACATGTGTCAGGGGTTCTTGTCTTTGGAAGTGTTCATGTGTATGTCACACCGCCTTTCATTCACCCACCCAGCACTGCAAATACTAAAGCCATAAACACTGAGGAACATGGACCCAAGTCACTGCTCTCGTTTGGGGAATAATCAGGAGCGGAACTGCTGGGTCATGTGGCAACCCTGTGTTTAATTTTTTGAGGAAATGCTGAAACGCTTCCCACCATGGCTATACCACCTTAATTCCCACCTGCAATGCACAAGAGTTTCAATTTCTCCACTTCTTCTTTAGGGGGGTTGGAGGTTGGGGTCCCAAGAGTGAAACTCAGGACCCAGTGTTTGCCAGCAGGCACTGTGCCACTAAGCTCTATTCCTGCCCCTCGTCACTTCTTATGTGTCTTCTTTTCCCCTTTCCTTTTTCTTTTTTTCCCCTGAGACAAGGTCTCCCTATGCAATTCAGGCTGGACTCAAACTGCCTGGAATCCTCCTGCCTCAGCCTCCCGAATGCTGGGATTACAGGCTTACATCACCACACCCAGCCCCACGATTTAGTGATGCATGTTATTTCCCTCCTTTCTTGTCACTCTGATGAGGTGAGGTGATACTGCATGGTGGCTGGCTTTGCATTTCTGTTCTGTCTGATGCTGAGCACACCCTCGCATGCTTATTGCCCTTGTGCCTCTTCTTTGGAGATGTTTCTGTCCAAGTCTTTTGACTGTTTTGGAAAGGGGGTGTTTGTTTTTGTTGTTGAGTTGTAGGATTTCCTTAAATACTCTGAAGATTAACGCCCAGCAGATCCATGCTTTGCAGGTGCTCCCTCCCATTCTGTGGGGCGTCTTTTCAGTCTCCGTTGAGACAACCCCCCTTGCTCTTGTGAATAACATTTCTGACCTTACAAAACACTTACGAGTATTGACTTCATGTTTAATTCCACAAGCAACAGGAGAATATGGGCTCTGGTTTAAAAATACGGTTAAGCTAAGTCAGCTTTAAGCTCCCTCCCAAATCTCAGCTTGAGTTCAGGAGGCTTTGGGCTTCGGTGTTTATTCATTCAAATGCTCTCCAGTGAGACCTGAAGCTGTCTTCACATGGGGACCAGGAGGAGGAGCAGCCAGGCAGGGGACAGACAGACAGGGCGCACACGTTCTGCACATGGGAGAAAGGAGGCCAGAGTGGGAGCTAGCAGCAGCCACAGGACAGCGTGAGTGAGACCAGAGAGGCCCGGGGGCCTGGGGAGGCGGCAGGCTCCGTCCCAAGTACCAGCAGAAGTGCTCGGCTGTGAACAAGGCCGTGAGTGACGTGCACATTGAGAGTATTTCTCGGGTGGCTGCGTGGAGCAAAGTTAGGAGAGTGCAGGGCATTTCCACAGCAGGACGACGAAGGCCTGGAGCAGGGCGGCGGCAGTGGAGGAGCCGAGAGGCCAGAACTTCAGGATGGGCAAGCAAAGGAAATAAAGGAACCCAGATGATTCCGAGACTCCCTACCAGAGCAACTGGGCCGAGTGGCACCGTTCCTCAGTCTAGGGAGGACACAGAGCAGGTCTGTGCACGCCTGCAGTCTTGCACAACAAAGAAGTTTTGAAGAGGCGATAGACACCTGTGTCACCTGTGCTACTGAGAATGAAACGAAAGAAGCGAACCTTTGAATTCGCGACTCGGAGGCCGTCTCGCTGAGGGCGCTCTGGGACGGACAGGGAGACTGCAATTGGCAGTAGATGAAAATAGCGATCTGGAGGATTGAGGTACCGTGTGGTTCGTGTCAGAGCGTCACCCATGGAAGCCCACGCCAGAGCCCTTCAAGGCCGGGGAGATCACTGTCCCACTGCAAGGGCAGAGGGAAGGCTTTTCAAGGCGGCCGCCTGTGTTTACATGACTAGGAAATGCAACACTGTTATTTGAACCCAGACCAAAAGACCAGAGGCAATTCTTTTGAGATTTATTATAAATGAAGAGTGTATTAATTAAGACAAAGCCAAACACTGTAATGGATAAACCCCAAAACCTAAGTAGCTTAACAAAACAGAAGTTGATTTCTCCCTCTTTTAAATTCCAGTCGGTGATGAGTGGAGAGTGAGAAGCAGACTCTGCTCCTTACAGTCGGAAGCTCTTTCCTCCTCCTCTCCCCCCCTCCTCCTCTTCCTCCTCCTCCTCCTCCGTTTTCCGATTTCTCTCCCCTTCTTTTCTTTATTCCTCTCCATGTGTGTGCAGTACTGGCGATTGAACCCGCGGCCTTTGCACTGAGCTATGTCCCCAACCCTTTTTTTATCTTTTATTTTGAAACTAGAGACTCACTAAGTCGCTGCGCTGCCCGGGCCGGGCTTGAGCGTGCAGCGCCTCTGCTTCAGCCTCCCCGGTGCTGGCGGCGTAGGCATGTGCTGCTCCCTGCTTCCCTGGCACCTTTTCAGCACAAAAAGGTGCCAGGCGGAGATCACGAAGCAGCATCTTATGAGCCAAGCTTGGAGCTGCCTAAGACACTCACGCCACACAGTCTACCATCCAGACTTCACTCAGTGTGCCCAAGAAAGTCCCAGAGGACTTAGACTGGCTAGTGGCTACTCACCAGTCGCGTTAGGCTGCGCAAGGGGGCTGCAGATCTTTGGGGGACAGCTGGCTGCCCATCAGTGTCAGCAAAGACCCAGTGTAACATGAGGAAGGAGGATAGATTTTAGTACCGCAGATATCAGAGCACGTCAGGTTCCGAGGAAGAGGACTGAGTAGTCTCCGATGATGCAGGACGCAGGGCTAATGCAGGGAAGACGTCTTCAGCCTGAGAGAGCCCTTGAGAGGGGCAGGGAGGAGGAGGGTGGGGTTGGGGACCAGTGTCCTGGCAGGCACAAGCACGGGTGCTTTCGGGGTGGGGGGTGAGACCACCTGCTGAGGGCTCCTGGGTTCTTGGCTGAAGTGCTAAGAAAGGTCACGTCCTGGATGTGGTACAGGGAAGGAATGCACTAAACCATCACGTTAGGAGGGAAACATCTCAGGACTACCAGGTTGCATTGCCCAGTCATTTGGGGTTTGTGGTCATGAATTTTAAATGAAAATTACCTCCAGAAATGGTGTGTCTGTTTATATTAATGATGCCTGTCAGTCTCCGTGTGTAATTTAGCAACTTGCTTTGTCTCCTTTTGACGAGTGGTGGAGACAGTATCCCAGAGTTGAGGGGCCACCGTTACTTGCCATTCCCCGTGGGGACATCAGTCATTTCCAACTCTTTCCTTAGATAAGGAAAGCAGCAGGAAGGATCCATCACCCACTGCCAGCTGGGTACAGAGGCGTAGCACGAAGGAGACCTGCAGGGTTGGAAGGTAATTGTGCTTCTAATTTTAATAGAGTTTACTAAATTGCTCCCTGGAGTGACCTTACTACCTTTATACTCTGGCCAGCGGAATATAGGACACTGTCTCCACCAGCACTGCTGCATTCAAGCAAACTCTTCTAATTTTGCTTGTCTGATAGAATAAAAGGTCTCTCATTGCTTCAGTTTACATTCCCTTTATTACTGAATATAGTATCTCTTTTCACAGGGTTGTTGTTGCTGTTTTTGTTGTTTTTTTGTACCAGGAATCGAACTCAGGGCCTCACGCTTGCCAGGCAGGGGCTGTGCCACTGAGCTGTGTCCCGGGCCTTTTCTTAGGTTTTTGATCATTTGAATTTCTCTTTTGTGACGGGTTCCTTCATAGCCTCTGCCTTTTTTTGTTGAGTGTTGGTCACTTTTTTGTATTGCTCTGTAGATATCTATATACTCTGAGTGTTAATTATTTGTGTATCATAATTATTGCACACCTTTCCCAGTTGGCTGCCGGTTCTGAGTTTTATTTACGGTGTCCTTTGATATAGATGCGTTGGTTGATATTGTTAATGGCTTTCATATTAACTTTTATCTCATAAGATTTCCTGAGTGCTAATTCATAAATATGCATCTTTTTTCTAATTCTTTGGTAATTTTTAAATTAAGCTTTTAATTTTGAGGTAATTACAGATTGACCCGTATATGTAAGAAATAACACAGAGAGACCCTGTTTCCCTTTATTGGTCTACCACAAAGGTGACATCCTCAGTGTCATAACCAGGACAGACAAGATGCAGGTGAGGTCCAGAGAAATTCCTCCACCTGCAGCCGCAGCCGCAGCCACAGATCCTCTGTGTCTCCCCTTCAGAGCCACAGTTCTTTGTCCCCTACGCCCCCTCTGCACCCCTGCTTTCCACTAGCAGTCACCGCTCTGCTCACAATTCTCTAATTTCGTCATCTTTAGAAGGCCGGAGCGCCTGTGGCCTTCAGGGCTGGAATTGCTGGCTCAGTGCAACCCCAAGGATGCGGTCAAACCCTCCTCCCATGTCCCTGCTGCCCTCCCCACTCTGGTGAGGCGCCTCGGCGTGTTTAACCAGTGTCCACTGGAGGACCTCTGGGCGGTCTCCAGCGCTGTGAACGCTGGGTGTGGGTTTCGTCTGTGGCACAGGTTTCGTCTCTCTGGGATAAAAGTGCAGAAGCACAATTACTAGGTCCTGAGGTCACTGTACCTGTTGTTTTTTAAGGAACTGCTGACCTGTTTGCCAGGGGCTATGTATTTCTCTCACATTTTAAAACTGAATGTACGGTCACCCCATGGAAATACCTGCTTTATCACACACTAAATTTCTGTAGTCAGAGATGAGTTTCTGCTCCACTGTTCCACTCTGCTGATCTCTTTCACCATCTCTGTATTGGTTGTAATTCTATAATTGCAGCATGTATCTTGTTAAAGTAAATAAAAATAGAAACCGGGCCTGAGGAATCCTGGAGCAGACAGCCAGCCCTCCTCATCAGTGACTTTCACTTTGCTTGATTTGCAGACTTAACACAATTTAACTTCATCTATGTAAATACCAGTGTTGGAGGAAAACAACACTGAAGCTCACTAACCAGTTGTGAGCAGCTGACAAACTCCTGTAAGCACAGCTGTCCCTGCAGGAGGGTCGGGAAAGGCCGGCCAGCCAGTCTTTCTTTGCTTCCTTTCCTGCCTATCCCAGAGTCTCAGCCTGAGTCCTGCTATGCTCAAACTCCAGGAACGGGTTCCTGGTCTGCTGGTTTGCAGGTTTGCTTTCTGCAGTGCTGAGGAATGCATCCAGGGCCCCTCACTGAGCTACATCCGCACTCTCTTCCCCCACTGCTTAAAAATTATGTGACACAGGGTCTCCCCTAGCAGCCCCATGGCCAGGTTTGCCTCTTAATAATCTGGAGACCTGGCAGGGTGAGAGCTTCCTCAGCGCCCTGCCTGTTCCGCAGTGGTCTGCGCACTTCTTCCTCCGAGTGGATGTGAGGGATCCCCTTGTCCGTCTTACCTGAAGAGGTTTCGATATTGCACTGAACATGTAAGTGCTTCCAGGTAGCTCTCTCTGCGACGCGGGGCTTTCTCCAGGTCAGAAATATCTTCCTCCACGTGAGCCTTCGCACGTGTTCCCAACTGATGCTTCGGCTTTCCTTTGTGTCTCTCACGTCTCTCTGAGGCTGGCCATGAATATTCCCTGAGTTCCCATTGCGTTACAGCGATCTTTTTCAGTGTATCTGTTTGGATTGGCAGCTGTCACATAGGGATAAAGTCTTCACACACAGGGTCCCCGTGAGACACTTGCAAGAGCATCCTCGATGACAGTGGGGGTATTGGAAGAGGCGGAAGCCAGGCCCCAAAGCAGGCCCTCTGAGCCCAGAGACGGGGCACTGCTGGTGCATCCCAGAAGCCTTTGCTCAAGGGAAGGTTCTGGAAGGTACAAGGACAGTAGCCTGCCAAACTACATGTGCCCCTCTCTGATTTGCTGAGGGGACCCAGCGGAAAGGAACTGGCTTCCTGACAGAGGTCCAGGAGGCCTTTGCTGCAGCCTGGGCTCCCTGCTGCTGTGCTGCCTGGGTCTCCCAGGCGGGGTCTCCCTGCCCTTCTGCCCGGCTCTGTGGCTGCAGCCTGCTGTGCCTGGCCCCAGAGTCCAACCCAGTGTGTGGAGTCTACATGGTCCTTCAAAGTTTAAAGATCATAATGGAGGCCCCTGAGGACAAGGTGAGAGGTGAGCTGGGCGGGGGGGCTGGTGGGCAGGGTCAGCAGTGAACCTTGGCCTGGCTGAAGGGTTTAGAGTGGAGGGGACCAGCCTTCAGGTGCACCATGCAGGGCCCACAGGCATGGAGGCACCTGGCCACTGGTTTGTGCAGCAGACACCTCGGGGGGAAGGGGTGGGGCACATGGTCTGGGCTTGGGGTGCACAGCTGGGCCAGGGTCTTTGGCTTTGTGACCTTGCAGTTCTCCCTGGGTGACGCCATGGTACCCCCTGAGCTCCAGCGTATCACAGCTGTGTCAGGCAGCTGGGGGAGGGGACCTCATGGATTGAGACCCTGGCACCAGCATCCTAGGGTGCAGGCGGTGGGGCCGGAGCTGCGTGCCCTGTGGAGGGGAGGGAGACTGGGGCCAAGGGCCAGCTGCTGCTCCTCCTCACCGAGTGCTTGGCTCAGCTGTGTCCAGGGCTTGGTACCAGCCGAGGTTGTTCGGCCTCTCTCTCTGTGGCCTGACTGTCCGGGGCTCATACCTCTACCGAGTTTCACAGCCCACAGAACGCTTCTCGGTGGAGACTTAGGTCTTGTGTGTACATATTTTAAATCATAGTAAGCGACATGGTGAGAAAGTCATTCTTCTAACGACCTAAGGAAAAAGGTTTTGTTACTTGCACTGTACAAGGTGGAGGTTTTTGGTACAAGTAGCAACACCTAAATTAAAAGTGAATAAAACCATGAGGAAAAGATATTGTTTTGCATAAGGAATTTGGGGAAAAGAAGTTTTAGGGAAGTTCAGAAGCTCAAAGCAGTCATTTGAGATACAAGTTCTGCCCACCTTCCTCTGTCACCGTGCTCCCATAGGCTTGGTCCTTAGGTCCTTAGGTGTATTCCCTCATGGCTACAAAGTGGCTGCCCTAGCACCAGGATTCATGTTCTTACACAGCCTCACCTAAACACCCTCAAAGTAGCTGAAATCAGGATGAAGACTAACATTTTTTTTTTATTGAGGTGACATTAAGACAGTATAGAGTAATCCTTTTAAAGTGAATCATGCAGAAATTCAAATATTTTTCAACTATCCCAGCTATCTATAGTTCCCAAACTGTTTTGAAATTGTGGTAAATAACCCGTGACACAGTGTACACTGTCTTAGTCATGTCAGCTGTGCAGTGCAGGAACACTGAGCATAAGCTCTTGGAGCTCTAGAATCTCTTACCCTGCAAAACTGAAATGCCCCCCACTGCCCAGCTCCTGCCCCCCTGCCCTCCCATGCACCGTTTCATTTCCCCCATGAACCTCTCGGAGTGAAACCCACCCCGTTTGTCTTTTTGTGGTTGGTTTATTTCTATTGCATGAGGTCATCAAGGTCCCTGCTTGCTGCCATGTGCCACAGGATTTCCCCAGCTCCCAGCTGAGTAACGCACCGCTGTGCAGGCGACCACTGGCCCTTCGCCTTGCGGGGCCCCGGCTGCTTCGGGGGAGTCCGGCTGTGAATGGGAAGCATTTCCAGGCAGGCTTTGCTCAGATCCCAGAGGACACCGGGAGCCACAGCTGCGGGAGGAGGGGCTGGGAAAGGGACAGGGCTGCTGCAGAGGCCCCAGCACGAGGACCGTGGCCTTGAATGCCTCAGACTGCGGCAGAGGCCTTGCCCCGGAATAGCACCCAGTAGATTGGGACCAACACCACGACCGACATCGCAGCTCTCAGGACAGCGCGCATGAGTCTACACTTTCCTATAAAATTTGTGCTGGGGGTGGAGCTCAGTGGGTAACAGGCATGAGGCTCTGTGAAACAGAATCACCAGGAGTGGTGGCGGGTGCCTATAATTCCAGTACTCAGGAGGCTGAGGCAGGACGATCGCCGTGAGTTCAAGACTAACCTGAACTACAAAGCAAAACCCTGTCTTTAGCACTCTGATTTAAGAAAACATAAATAAGATTTGAGTTTTTCTGTTTTCTTTTTTGAAGGAGATTTATTTAAAGGAAAGATTAATTGAATATCGCACAAGTGGTGTGCGAAAGTCAAGGCAGAGAGCCTAAAGCTGGGCAGCGAGGCCCGGGGCTTGGCGAGGTGCCAGTGGCAGGGAAGAAGGCACCCCAGGCCCCACCGGGGACGGACTCCAGGGTTGTCCCTCCCGCTCTGGCAAGCGGAATCCAGCACTCTGGCTCAGTGTGCTCGCAGATGAGCAGGAGGCTGCTGTTGGTAGAAGCCCGTGATATCGAGGACACACCGCAGTTCACTCGCCGCTGACCGAAGTCTCTGCCCGGGCTGGGGGTGAGGACTTGGCCTGGAGACCCCGGCTCTGCTGAGCTGACGCCACCCCCGGGGAGCTGAGGCACTGGAAGCACTCGGGCAGGGCCTCTCCCTCCCCATGTGGCTGCTGAGCCAGGCCCTCGGCTCTGCAGTCCACAGATCCGCGAGCTCCTGGGCACAGGGACCCAGCTCTGTCACTGTACCCCGAGCCTCCCCGGCCCCCTCCCCCGTGGCCAGACCGCAGCAGACAGATGTCTTGTCCTCCTGACACTGTCACACCACACTCATGCTGCACCCCCATACACACACAACACACCTAACACACCTCACACACACATGTGCACACGTCACATACACATGCAACACATTGGCTCACATAAGACACTCAAACTGACAGATATACAGTGCACACATATGACACACATATCCACACTCATGCTGCATACTACACTCAACACATGCTCCTGCCACACACACCACATAATATATATGCATCAGGCACATACGGGCATTCACGGTGTGCACAGTGCCGACTGCAGGGACGCCTGGCCGGGCTTGTCCAGCCCTGACTTGATGTGGACACTTTAGACTACCTGGGCCTCCTGGGCTGGGACATCCCCTCCCCTGCCTTGGGGGCGCAGGGCTGAGACCTGGGCAGCAGAGGACACGGTGGCCTCCTGGAGAAGGTGCTGGGCATCCTCAAGGCCTCCCAGTGTCTTCTGGGCCACAGTGTCCCCAAGGCCAGGTCTACAAAGTGGCAGCTGCAAATCACGGTGGGCAAGAAGCAGTCTGTGAAACATGGGGCCTTCTGTCTGTCCCGTGGCACAGTGCAGTCCCATTACTCACATCCACAGAGTGAGGTGACACAGACCCTGTCCCTTGCTTACTCATGGGAGTCTGCTGTGTGTTCGTCCCTCCCGGAGAGGCTGAACCCCATGGGGACGCAGCAAGTGTCACAGTCTTACACACCCTGCTCGCAGCTCCTGGCTTCTGCTGCTGCTGCTGTGCTGTGTGTCTGTGTGTCTGTGTGTCTGTGTGTCCGTGTGTGTGCACCTGGGCATCTCAGCCCCGCATCTGCTGTTACAGGAGCTATGTTTGTCACACACGGTCCCCCATCCTTCTGCCTGAAGCAAACACTGACAGCCCCTGTGTCAGTGGGAAGGAGGTCACCTGTGACCTGGGACCCCAGGCTGTCATGGAGCCCTGCTCAGGTCTCCATGCCTCCCGTTCAGCCTTCCGTTCGTCCACTGCCCCATAGGCCCTGAGCCTCTCCTGCTGGTGCCCGTGTTCCAGTCAGCAGCCCACGCTTTGCTCTCCAAGTGCCCAGGAGCGGAGTGCCTGCTGTCGGGCCGGGAGCCAAAGCCATTGAGGATAAGCCATCTGCTCATGTCTCCGGCATGGGCACAGCGGGCCCAGCCTACCTGGAGTTCTGATGATGCTGTCACCCTGCGGAGCTCAGTGCCCGGCCAGGTCCAGAAAGGAGGACGTGGCCACGTGGGAAAAGAAAAAGTCCAACCTGCAACACATGGACAGGCCACAGGTGACCCGCCACCCTGCCGCCACCACTCAGCTTGCTGAGCAGCTTCTACTCCTTCTCCCCCAGGAGGACGGGAAGCAGCCCAAGGGGTCCCGTCTCTCCCTGAAGACTCCAGCGCAGCAGGTGGGAGGACAGTGCCCAACCAGGAACGGCCCGTCCTCCCCGGAGTCCGCACCCCCGGGGGAGCTGCCGCCCACCGCCTCAGCGGCTGCCCTCTTCTCCCACCCGTCCTCCCTCGCTCTTCTGCTGCTGCGGACCCCTTTGAGGCTTCGAGCCCTCCCCACGTGGGAACGGCCGCGGCACCTGCCCGGGCCAACCTGTGTCCCAGCGGGGTGGCTCCGTGATGGTGGGGCCCTCCCCCACCACTGAGGGACCAGGGTGAGTGTGGACCGCGGGCACTGGCGTGTCCGAGTCGTGGTCCTGCGGTGGGGACCGACCCAGCAGCCAGGCCTCCCTCCAGCAGCCAGCCCTGGGCTGCCGGGTTGCGGATGTGACGACGGTTAGCTTTTTGCAGATGCTTCTCCTGCAACACGTTGGCTGGCATCTGCCCGGGCAGACATCCAGGCCGGGCCAGGTGACCAAGCGGCCCGCCCGAGGGGGCAGTGGGCAGGCGTCCTGCCACACAGCTCCACGTCTGATGGGAAATCCTGGCTGGCGCATGGGCCTGGGCAACCGGGCTGCTTCCTTTAGGGCCTGTCTGAGGCCTCAGGTGACTCAGCCTTCTCTTCTGTGGCTGCTCCATGTGGCTCTGAGTTCCGGGTCTGGGCAAACCCTATCTGGCATCAGTGGCAGATGGGTAGGACATGTGGTCAGAGCTTCTATCAGCCTGCGGTCTGCACAACCAGACAGGCAGGAAGACGGGACTTTACCATGCAGCTGTGAAGGGCCGCAGGGTCAAGCAGGTTGCCAAGCAGGCCGCAGGGGTCCTGGTGGTGGGGCAGCCGGCAGGCATAAGCCCCCACCTGCAGAACTGGCAGCACCATGCACATGTCACCACAGAGGTTGGTCACTCGCACAGGACTGAGAGCAAAACTGAGGTGCGTACGGACCCCCAAGGTCCCATGGGGAGGGCAGAGAGGGGGCTGCCACCTGCCCCTCAGATGCAAGCACAGGGATGCCCCTCCCCTCGGGACACCCCTCCTGACCGGGCCCTCCGGTAACTGGTGAGGTGTTCAGAGACGCTCATGCATCCCTCTGGACCTGAGCTCACTAGCTTCCATGTTAGGTTCTGGGGTTACAAACCGAACGAGATGCGGTCCCTCCCCTGCAGTTGTTCCTGGTATGAGCAGCAGTAGTAGCAAGCAGTTGTGGGCTCCTGTCCACCATGGGGCTGCACTGTCCTGCTCCCGAGCCCCTGCTCTGTCCACTTCCACCTTCCCCACAGGGCCTGGGCTGGAGAGGCAGCCTCTCCCCAGGGAGGGCTGAGCTGGGGGGAACAGCCGTCTCCCCCAGGGAGCTAGCACATCTAAGCACATCTCCCACCTGGTGGTGACTCACCTTCCCCCTCTCAGGACAAGGCCACTGCCAGGGCCAGTTCCCAGGTGGCCTGTGTCACCTTGGGGCAGGCAGGGTGCTCTGTTAGGTTCTAAAATCATATAACAAAGCCACTACAAACAGCAGTGGCAGTTCATTACTTAGTGTATGAGTAGGCCAAGTGGATAGGCTGGAGGGGCCTGCTTGTGTCTGCTCCCGGGTGTCAGCTGGAGACAGTACAGCAGCCCCCAGTCGCTGGGGGACACATCCCAAGACCCCTGCAGATGTCTGACACCATGGACAGGGCCAAACCCTGTATATGCTTTTTCTCCTGTACATATGTGCCTATGATAAAATTTAATTTACATAATAGCACAGCAATACCTATAAGACAGACTACCTACAACAATATAGTGTAATAAAAATTCATTTGGGGTCCATTATTAAGTAAGTAAGGTTTATTTGAGCACAAGCACTATGATACTCTACCATGATACCTGAGCGAGCTCATGAATGACTATCGAGCAGGTAGCATATACTGGATGGACAAGCCAGGCCAAGGGAGGCAGAGCGGGAGATCTCATCACACTCAGAGCACTGTGCCATTTAAAACGTACGGAACTGTTTATTCTGGAATTTCCCATCTAATATTTGGAACACAGCTGACTGCAGGTAATTGAAAGTGTGGAAAGTTAAACCTCAGACGGACAGACAGACAGCTTTAATCACATGGAGCCTGGGCTGGGAAGGCCTGGGAGCTGGGAGCTGGACTGCCTGGCTCTTTGCACCCCCTCATCCCACTGGGATGGCCTGAGCAGACCAGGCTTCGGGGGTGAGTCCTGAGCAAGAGCAAGTCAGGAGACAGCTGCGCTGCATTTCCCTCCTGACCTGGCCTCTGGCTCAGGCAGCACCCTTCCTGCCTCTGCTAACTTGAAGAATCCCCTTAACCCTGGCCCATATTCAAGGGGAGCACTATGAGACTCCCCTTTAGTGAGAATGGTGTCTCAGGGTGCATCGTAGGATTTGAACACGTTTTTAAATTACAACACAATATACGAGGATTACTGGCCACATTCAGAGAGCAGTCTAGAGAAACCGTGGCTGGTCCAGGTCACACAGCAGTGAGAACTAGCAAGAATAGAAAGTCGCAGCTCCTGCATCCCTGGCCAAGGCTCCACTCTGTCTACCATTTGGCTCAGTGTGAAAGGAGACAGGGTCCCTTGGAGCATCAAATAAAATCTACAGAGCAATGAGTAAGAGAGTGCACAGGCATGAAAATGCCGTGCCTGTGAATTTGTGGGGTGTAGATATGTAAGAAAAATACGAGCCTGGACCAAGTAGTTCTGACCTGGAGCTGCACCAGGACAGCACTGCGTGTGGGCACCCAGCACCGGGCTCCTGTGCCCACTGCTCCCAGGGCACAGGCTCATGGCCGCCGGAAGGCATGGCCTGGGGTCAGAGCCCTGGGCCTGCAGGGGAAGCCCGCTGTGCAAGGTCAGCTGTGGCCTCCCCACACACACCACACGGAGGAAAAGGAGAAGTTCCCCTGTCAGTGACCTGGGCAGACCCAGGGCCTGGCAGGACAGAACCAGAATCCATATTCCCCTTCCAGTGGCCACAGGCCTGCTCCCGCCGCCAGAGCAGCGGGGAAAGGCCCAGGGCAGCCAGATGACAGGACAGGCGTCCTGCATTCAATGCAGCAGTGGGAGGCCTGGTGGCCGAGGCCCCACTTTCCCCATGGTGGCACCTAAGTGAGGCACTAAGCGTCCATCTGAACCACAGGAGGCTTTGGATATGCTTTTCCAGGGATGGTGACGAAGAGTTCTACCCTGTCCTTGCCATCAAGGGTCACGCATGAGACCTAGAGACAAGTCCCGCCCTGGTGGTATCCTCCAAGCTGTAAATGAAGTTTGAGTCAAGTGGGATGTTTTTGTGCAGAAAGGGGAGGGAAGACCGCTCTAAACCGGCTTGAGTAGACAGTAGGCGGCTTTGGGAGTCCTGTGCACATCTTTTTACATATCAGATTTGCCCCAGTTATTTTTTTTTTAATTTTTTTTATTTAAGGAGAAACAAAAGCTTGTAAAGGGTAGAGATAATACAGAATTCCAAAAACAAAAGATAAACAATAAGAACTCACTAGTTGATAAATTACATATTGTCCTCTTAGAAATAGTTGTTCAAGTTACAAAATTAAAGCATGCAAAGTAGATACTCAAACAGTGAGAGTGTAAACAGCTACGCATACGTGAGTCTCTACGTGTATTTCTATCCTTTCCGTATTAGAGGGAAAAACAAAACTTAGCAAGACAAAACAAAACAAATTCCTATAAAAACATGAAATCAAAAAGTTGTATAAAACCACAGTACAAGGTGATCTACAATGATTGCTGTGTTGTTTCTTATTATCTTCAATAGAATTGTTTATATCATCAGGCATAAATGAATATAGCAGTATAATTGAATAGAGCAGTACATAACAATATTAGCAAAAATAAAACATTGTAGACAGTATAAAACTTCAAAGGCAGGTAATAATCAAACCATAGTGGATATTCTAGTGAATCTTGTCATCTTCAGTGCAGTTGCCTATACTCTCAGACTTGATACTATCAATCATAACAGCTTTGAGTAAAATCTATCAATACAAAACAGTGATCCAACAAACCAGATTCGATTATGATCAGTCATGGTAAAACAGTGTAGGTTTTACAGAGCCTTAGATTAAGTTAATAGGAAATTAAGGATGATTACTGTACTATATCCCGCTATTTTCAGGATAACTGTCTGTTGCCCTCAAATCTAGTACAGGTAGAATGACTGGAACAGAATATAATACATCTAAGCAGAGTGGTGCGAGTAATGTGGGTTTTAAATCCTGGTACACTATTAACAATATAGTGTATCAAGGCCATCTATGTTAGAGATTCTAGCCATTCTTCTCTGCCTCATTTCTTCTATGCTATTTTTCTGCCTTTGTTTGTCTAGTTTTCTCCTTCATTCTACTGCCTGCCTCACTCACTGAGGCCTTTCTGCCATTGTTCCTAAAATCCCAGTATTTTTTTTTCTCTCTCTAGAATGTCTGTCGGTATTCTCTGTAGGGTTGGATTGGTGGTCACAAACTCCCCCAGTTCTTCTTAGTCATGGACGCATCTTGTTTCTCCATTAATTTCTAGTGACAGTTTTGCAGGGTACATCAGTCTGGGCTGGAGGTTATTTTGTTTCAGGGCTTGGAATACTTCGCTCCAAGCTCTTCTTGATCTGATGGTCTGTGCCGAGAAGTGAGCCATGATCCTGATGGGCTTACCGTTATATGTAATCTGTTTCTTTTCTCTGATGGCTCTTAATATTCGGTTTTTATATTGAATTTCTGGCATCTTGATTATTATATGTCTGGGTGTAGATCTGTTTTGGTTGTAGGTGGCTGTAGTTCTGTATGCCTCACATAACCGAATGTCATTTTCTTTTCCCATGCTTGGGAAGTTTTCCTTAATTATTTCCATGAATAGCCTTTGTAATTTGCCTGTTTGTATTCCTGCTTCTTCGTTCACATTTCTTATTCTTAAATTGTAGATTCTCTTGTCATCTTCTAGCCTTTGTATTGCTACTGCCTGTTTCCTTGTTATTTTTAAGAGATCTTTCCTTTTAAGATCACACATTGTAACTTGTCTTCAAGTTTTGACAGTCTATCCTTAGTTTCTTTTAAGGCATTTTGCCAGCTTTCAATGGAGTTTTTAATTTCCTAGTAGTCTCTTTGAATCTGCTTCATGTATTCTATATTTTCTTTATATTCTTTATCGAATGTTTCTCTCCTTTTTTTGTATTCCTCCCTTCTTCCATTTGTATCATCCTGAGAGATGCTTCTTGAGGGCATTTCTTTTATTACTCTACTCATATCTTGCTTTACCTGATTTAATATTTCAGTTTTGAGCTCGTCTACAAGGTCCTGAAGATATCTCTTAATGTCCATTGAAGCCATGTCTGATGTTGCATGTTTGCCGCCCTCAGTCTCCCTTGTTTTTCCCTCTCCTGAATCAGTGCTCTCAGGATTCTGGGCTGGGGGCCTCCTCCTGCCTCTCTCTCCTGTCATGGTCCCAGCTTCCTCCACAGTGCAGGTCCCAGCCCCATTCCCTGTTGGGCCCGTTTCTTCCGAAGCATGCTGGCGAGGGACCTGCTCTTGTCACTGAGGTGTAAGCAGCGGCTGCGTATGCCTGCCCCTCCCCACCAGGCCAGCCAAACTTCAGGGACCTTCACCCAGTTAGTGCATGCTAGGCACAGGGAATCGATTTGGGATGGCTCACTGGGTCCCAGCCAGGGGCGTGGCCCAGTCCAAGCAAATCCCACGAATCTGCTCTGGGGAGGGAGGAACCAACTAAAGTCACTGTTGCTCCCAGTTCAAGCTCCTCCTGCCCGATTCCAACATGTCGCCCATTTGGTTGTGCCCTTCCCGTGGTGGGGGGGTCTCATTCCCAGCACTGACCATGGATTAATGAAGGTCCCTTTGCCAGCTCCATTCTCCATTAGGCTCACCAACCCCCGACTTCAGCACTGCTGTGGTTCCTGTGAGAGGTGGCAGGAACGAGTCTGGGCGGCTTTGCCAGCCAGCGAGGATACAGGCTGTTGCAAACTCAGCGGGTCACCGTGAATGAAAATGCTATGTCCCATAATTTTTAGCTGTTTCAGTTGTAGTCCCGACGTATTTGACAAGCTTTTTTACGTTTTAATTTCTTCCTTTGTCAAGAGGATCCATCTCCCTCTGTCTGGGACTCTCCGGGGTGTTTTATTCTGGCAAATGAGTTGTTTCTCCCGGGAGGCTCTGTATTTTGTTGCTCACTGATGGGCCATCTTGACTTCTCTCCTGCCCGTTTTCCTCTCCCCTATAGTTTGCTGGGGGCAGTGAGCAGGGGCAGCTGAAATAAAGGGAAGCCTCTGTTGCAGAGGTGTGAGGAAGAGGCATGGGAGGACATGCAAGGCCCACTGTGGGGTGGGGGTGACCACATGTGGCGCCCGACCCACCCGTGAGCCAGCTTCTCAGGCTCTATGGAGAGAAGGGTGATAGAAACTCACTTTATTTTGTTGAAATACAGGTTTTCATGACAGCCTGGACATAGATAGCTGACTACCCTAAGAGCCAGGTGGCAAAACATGAAGCAGACTAGAACAACAGGGCACCTCGATGCATGGCCCAATGCAGCGGCCTGAAAGGAGGCTGTCCCGGGTCGAGGCCAGGCACGTTGCCACTTTGGAGTAAAGGGCAGCAGCAGTAGAAGGAGCAGGTGGTGCCAATGCCAGCAGGTGAGTGCACTGGGGAAAGAAAGCGGCAGCCCCAGCTGGGGGGGCTCATGCTCCAACACAGCTGAGACACATGGGGGGCAGGCAGGGCTCCTGAAGTCCTACAGAGGCAGCTGGCAGCAGAAGGTGGATGCCAATGCCCGTGTGGTCTCACTGGTGTCCAGTGGGAGTTGGGACCTGGGAAACTTTGTCTCCGTGGGGACCTGAATGGAAATTTGAACTAAGTGAATGCAGAGGACAGGAGAAGCTGGAGAGATGGAGAAAGTAGCACCTTCTGTGCTATTGGGAAGGGATATTTGAGCTTCCCCTGAAGGGCTGGAGGAGTGAGAGCTGTGGGGGTGGAAACCATGTGTCCAGGTGAAGGAAATACTTCCTTAGAGGCTATGGAAACGGGCCCTTCTCGGTACAGTCTCTGCAGACCTCCTGTGGGAACATCACACAGTTCTGAAAGGGTTTTATTACTGAGGTTCCTGCAGGGATTTCTGGGTGTACTACCAGGTACTGGGTTACTGCTGGGTCTCTTCTGAAAACATAAAATGTCCCCAAGGACTAGATTGGGCCTGCTCCAGGGTGTGACTTTATTCCTGGGTCAGGGGAGGGAGAAGTTTGACATCAGACCCAGCATTACCAGGGCAGGCTTGGGGTGCAGAGGCCTGGGGTGAAGAGATATCCCAGTCAGTGTTCAGGAGGGAGCACACCCAGGGAGCACAGACTGAGCACTAGGAGTCCCTGCAGCCCTCAGAGGGAAAAAGTGGGCCCCCATCAGGCTGGGTGAGGTTAGGGTTAGAGCTGGTGGTCCTGCAGCTCTGGAAGTGAGTGAAAGTAGTAGGAGCCCATGGGTGAACCAATTGCTGTGTGTGCTCCTGGGCTTCTCCCCGAAGGCAGAGTGGGGCTCTGGGCCTCAGTTTCACAGAGCTGGGAAGAAGGAAATGAAAGTTCACAATGCCTGGACACCCAAGCCCTGCTGCCAGCCACCCCCACCCCATTACACTGACCAGAGGCGTGGGACCGTGGCTCTGTTTCACTTCTGCTTTCCAAACTTGCGTTTGTGTGGAAGAACTGAGCTAACTCCCCAAACTCTAGGTGCAAGGGAGTTTGTGGATGTGTTTTCTCTGCTTCTGGGGCTGGGAATTTAGCTCAGTGGCATAAGCACCTGCTTCACAAGTGCAAGGTCATGAGTTCGATCCCCAGTACCAAAAAAAAAAAAAAAGATAATCTACTCTTTTCTGCTTCTATCTCTGTATCTCCAGGCTCCAGCAGACAGAGGGCACACTGCAAGGAAGAAACAAATGCTGACCGTCTATTCATCAAACACGTGACACTTAAATCTCCACTTTACAGATGACCAAACTGGGACCTAGAGACCAGAAGCATCTGAAACAGGGTCACCTTGCCTGCCAAATAATGGTAAACCAGAGGCTTAAACTGATGGGGCACCGGTAGATATTTAAAAACCAGTTCTCCATGTGTCTTAGTTTCTTTTCTCATCTTTGAGACAAAATACCCAACACCCAAAGGTAAAGGAGAAAAGGCTTATTGTAGCTCACAGTTTGTAGAGGTTTTGGTTCATAGCTGGTTGGCTCCAAGGCAGGGTGACACAGCAGAGGGAAACGGCCAAGAAGAAATGGTTCATGGATGGCAGAAGACAGCAAAGCAGCAAGCAGTGAAGTAACAAAGCAATAACTGATGGCAGCAGCCCTCCTTCTATCCAGGCTACCCAGCCTTAGGGCAGGTAGCACTCACACCTGGAGAGAAAACCTTTCCACACCCAGAACTATGCCAGACTGATTGGTAAGCTAATTTAGTAATCACACACCCTGAATCCCAGCATCACACAATCCCCACATCACACATGCCAGCTCCAGCCACCTCTGAAAAGTCCTACCTAGGATCCCATGAGGCTCTGGGGCACATCTAGACAAAAGTCCTAATACCATATGTGGTTTCAACACATGTTGGTGGACACTTCTATGTTAATGAGTGAAAGGACAATAACAAAGACCTGTGAGGACGTCCCCCTTGGAGTGACTGAACGAGGGAGACCTCCCTCATCACTGAATCAGATAAGAGTTTTCAAATCTATGGCATTTCCTTCCACTTTCCATGCTATGTGACAATATAATAACTATAGACATGACAGTGTAAAGTTTTGTCTATGTCGTTCACACTTTTGCCATCATTTTCTAAACAACCCACAAAGCACAAAGCCAGCTCCGATTTATAATGTAAACCTGCCCAGCATGCACACTCTGGATCGCTGACGTGGGGAAGCCAGTGTGAAGGGAATGGGCAAGGCGTGAGGATCAGGCACTGTGGCTCACTGCTGTTCCGCGTCTCAGATGTAGGTAATCGTGAAATGTTCGAGGAGGGGTGAAATTTCAGTACTTACGAACTTTAACACAAATTATGTGATATAATTTCATTGCTCATAATGGTGTTCTTGACAACCAGCTGACAAAATCCCTGAGAATTCAAGGGTCAGGCTGGGAATTTAGCTCAGTGGCATAAGCGCCTGCCTGGCAAGTGCAAGGTCATGAGTTCGATCCCCAGTACCACAAAAAAGAAAAAAAGAGAATTCAAGGGTCCATTCTCAGAGTGCGCAGAAACCGGTCCTGGCCCACTGTGGACTTAAACCAGGACCTCTGCCTCTGAGGCCCGTGTCTCGGCCCCGTGCAGCACCGCTGAAGGTCCTGGAAGTCCACCCATCTGGCGGTGTCATCGTTCACTCCTGGGCCCGTGTGGGCCGGGAAGAAGTCCCATGAGCTGCAGAGATGCATCACACTGCCTGGTCCCGCGGGCGGCCACCGCGCCTGCTGGGACCCTCGTGTTGGGTGCCACAGGTTGGGAGGGGGCAGCATGCTGGCTCAGACAAGACCCCTCCTCACCTCTCACTGCTAAGGGGTTGCTGCTAGCCACCTTTTACAATATGCATTTTAACTTATTAAAATCAAGTCAAAAGTCAAACATAGTTCTCCAGGTGGAGCAGTCACATTCCAAGTATTCAGCTGTTGTGTTCTGTCCACACCCACCACACAGCACAGTGCAGCCCCAAACATTTCTGTGGTCCAGGGAAATTCTACTGCACAGCACTGGGTTTCAAAGGAAGTCAGAGACAGAGGGAAACAACTGTCAGCCAGGGGGACTGAGCCAGATGCCCTGGAGTGGTTTTGGTGGGAGGAGATCCTGCAGGCCCAACTCAAGACTGCCCACCTCCAGCCCAGCCTCCCCCGCTGGACCCCCTCAGCCCCAGCCCGAGCACACTCAAGCCTCTTGCTTCTTTCCAGCTGCCTGACTGGAGGCCTGGGGAGGGGGGCGTGCTACAGTGTGTGCAGACCTGTAGCGAGCTGACCAGGAGCCAGCAGCCACGGGGCAGAAAGCCTGCTTCCAACAGCAGTGCCTGCAGCCCCTGCCCGCTGCCAGCCACCTGCCTACCAGCCATGAGCTTCCACAGGACACAGGATGGAACGGTCCTGGAGGCAAAAACCTGCTGAGCTGGAGAGGGAGCCAGGCAGCAGCCCAGCGGCAAGGGCTCCCGGGTGTTTATGGAAAGCGCCACCTTCGATGTGCCTGGGAGTCTTTTATGTCAAGATGTCCTCTGCCAAGCACCCCATGTACTGTTTGCTCTGAGGTTTCCCTTTATTCACTTAATTCATCTCATTAAGCTGTTTCTGTGTGGGACAGAAGAAGCCCAGCAGAAAAGCAGCACTGCCAGTTTGTGGGGCTGGGGCGCAGCTGAGAGCAGAACTCTGCCATCTGCCTGCCCTCCAGCCTCGGTGCCATGCGGGTTATATCCCTGAGACTCCTTCAGGGCCCGTGCTCACTTCTTGTGAGTAAACATAAAATCTGTATGTGATCTTAATGGGACCCATCAGAAGCTGCAGAGACTCCTTTTAGGGGCTGCATAAAATCATGGAAGAATTCATCAGACTGCTCATGACAACCTCAGTCTACACACACACACACACACATGCACGCACACACGCACGCACACCTCGTCCTCTTGAGAGGAAATACCAAGTCACCTGGAACTTGGTCTCCAGTCCTCGGAGAAAACCACAACTCATCCCTCATGTAAGTGTCGGGGCTGTAGCCCAGGGCGAAGTTGTCATGGCCTGATGGGGCCAGACATCTTTTAAGGCACTTTGGTCTGTAAGCCTGGTCCCTTGGAAAGAATTAGTGTGAGGATCCCAGGGCTTCTAGGAAGAGAGAGACCCCCAGTTCCTGCATAGAAACTCACCGAGGTGCCCAAGTGCCCTGTTTGCTCAGTGAACCTTGAACTCACTGCAGCAGGGGTTTTGCTTGTGTAGATTCCAGCAGCAACCCCCATGCCTGGCACATAGTAGATCCTTAATAGGTATTTGCTTGATGTATAAATGAGTAAAGACAAACTCACAAAGACTCCAAAGGCCCCAAAGAATGGCTACCAGGAAGGGAGGCCAGCGCAAGGGTGGCTGGCCACTGAATGGTGCTGTGGACCAGGCTGCCCAGTCCTGCTAGGGAGACAGACTGAGACCAGGTTACTGTGGGAGGTGGGGTCTCACAATGCCAGGGTGGAAGCTGTTTGGGGCACAGCTCTGTGGTGATGACCGGAAACTGCATGGACAGTTCACAGCCTGCCCTGGGCACAAGTGCTGAGACAGAGTTCAGAGCTCTGACCTCGCAGGATATGAAAGAGTTTGCTAGTCACCTGTGAGTCTCGTCTCAAGCTGTATTTCTTTCTTTCACTCTCCAGAGTTGTATCCCTGTCCACCCTGCAGGAGTTCTGTAGAGACCAGGCCCATCTAGGCATGAGCTGCCGAGCTTAACTGATGAAGAAGGCAGAGTCAGCCTCGCCAGGCAAAGAGGACAGTTCTCTCCTGTCCCAGGAACCCTGCGTTCTGAGAAGCCCTGATGGGGCCACAGCAGAGTGGACCTTAGGCCAGCTGGACTGTCTGTGGTCTACCCAAGCTCCACTGCAGGAAGAGGAGGGATGACAAGTCTGTGTGTGTGACAACTGCAACTTGTGATCCAGGGTGATTACTTAATACTTCATGTAACCCGAGCACTAGAGGTGGAGCCCAAGGGCTGCAAACACAGTTATCCAAGTCTACGCCTCAAAACTCATTAACTGGCATTAAAAATGTCCAGGGTAAACTGTCACTGGTGAAGTAAGTGAGGATTAAGGAATATGTTTGGCTGGTTATCAGTCAGTCTTTCATCACTGTGACCAAATACCTGGCAAAATCAGAGTAAAGGAGGGAAGAGTGGTTTTGGCTCATGGGCTCAGAAGCTTCAGTCCATGGTAAAGTGGGTCCATTTCTATCAGACCCCGGGCTGGGCAGAAACATCATGGTGGGAAGGTGTGGCAGAGGAAAGCTATCCACAGCACGCCGGCCAGGAAGCAAAGAGAGAGCCAGAGAGAAAGGGGCCAGGGACAAGATAGAGAACCCAAGAGTATATCCCCATAACCCACTGGTTTCAACTAAGCTCCACCTCCTAAGTTTCTTGTCACAATGCCATCAAACCATAAACTCATGAGTGAACCATCCACTCTTGAAACTGGAACCCTCATGATCTAATCACCTTCCTAGAGGCCCACTACCAAACGCCAAGCTTTTAGCACACAGCTTTGGGGGGCCTTTCAGATCCAAAACACAACAGACGGAAGGCGGTCTGAGCATCTCTGTCTTCGTGCAACAATGCAGAAGAAGTTGGCAAAGCTGGATGCCTGATCCCTGTAGATGAGTGTTCCAGATCTGCTCCTCTCGGGGTTTGTTTTTCCAGGTCTGCTAGAAGGCCCTTCCTCTTTGTCCAGCAGGAGGCAGGTCCTGCTGACAGATCTCTGGGGTTCTGAACCTCTCATGTGAGCACACCAACGGACAGAGAGCTGCCCCTGAGTTCAGTAGAGAGAATTCGATGACAGTTCCCTGTCTACTCACTATTAAAAGTGTGTTATTGTGGCCGAATCTGGCCTGCACTTCCCTTTCTTAGTAACGTGCCCCGTACAGCCAGGGTGAGGACGCGGAGACAGCGCCCACCTAATCTTCAGGGATGCACACGCTTTCCTGAGAACCTGATAATCATTAAACAGCCACGTTGGCTGAGATCAGGCATCTAACAATGGGTGTGTGTAGGACAAATTGCAGAACAGATTAGAACTACTTTCCACTTCTTTCGAGATCTGAACCTCTTTTTCCTATCTTTTGGGCACAGTACAAAACCCCTGCCACCACCACCATGTGTTAAACAGCCAAACAGGCTGCAAGAGCAAGGGACGAGGGACAAAATACTCCCTTGGAAGTGCTGCCGCCCCCTGTGACCTCTCACCACGCCGGCAGAGATCTGGGGATAATGCTGGTGACGCAAATGGAGAATGGAGTGAAGAGGAGATTGGAACTTGTTTGTGTCCATCAGGATCTTTCTAGCACCTTCCACAGCCTCCCTGGCACCATCGCCGTGTGCCACACATACTTCTTCTGCCTCACCAGTCCTCTCCCTGGCATGTGCTCTCACGGCCAGGATTACCTCTGAAATCACTAAGGTATGTCCTCAAGCACCAATATCCCAAGAGCCTGTTTAGATGGACGGGGCTAAGGGGAAGAGGGCCCTGGGCACTGGACTCTGCGAGCATCACCCAGGAAGAATGCCAGCGTGCTAGAGTCAGGCCACAGAGGCTTCTGGAGCTGCCCGCATTGGCCTTTACTAACTGTCCCACACAGAGGAGGAGCATTTCTGGCCTAGCCAGCCTGTTCCCAAACACAGGCACACATGTGCACATGGATGCACACGCATGTGCACACTCACACATGCATAAGCTGGTGCTGAGCTGCTCCCCGGCCTCTGGATTTCTCCTAGCTGTTAATCCCATGGTTTTCTGCCTCCCCAGATGATCCCACAAATGACCCAGTGGGCCCAAGGGTAAGCAGCCCGGGTCCAGGGCCTTGCCCTCAGCTGCATCTCTGAAAATAGACCAGAGCCTACGAAGGACCACGACTCCTCCAGGAGACAAGGGCTTCACTGCTGGTGTTCTCAGTCCAGGTCCCTGGCACCGGCCCATGTGGCTGTCCTTGCTTTTGTCCTGGATAGTAGCAGCATCATGGAGATGCTTAGAGTGGGAGGAAGAAGATTCCAGATCTCCCCTAACCCCTGTAGCTGTCCCCAACAAAATGCCAAATTAACAAATACTATAAAAAAACAAACCAAGTGTGTTCTCCAAGGCCCTGCATGTCTAGGGATCCTCAAACCCCTTGGGTCTCGGGATGCTGGGCTCCTGCTGGACATGTGCACACTCTTCCTGTCTCCTTATAGGATAGGGGTTCTCCAAAGGCCTCACAGATTCATCCCAGAACCCCCCCTGCCCCGCCCCAACGCCCAGAGGATGTCAGTGAGTGTGGGCAGAAGCTAATTGCCTGACAAGTTCAGATTTGCATCTTTGATCTGCAAACCTGGTTGTGCTGGATGGTAGAGCTAACATGAGATTCAAGGCAGAAAGATCTGAGCTCCAGTTGACCTTGGGCAGTAGACACACACACACACACACACACACACACACACACACACACACACACACACACACACACCACTCCTCAAGCCTGAGTGCAGTAGCCTGGGAAATGCGCAGAGGTGTACCCAGCTCACAAGAGATCACCTGAGCGCCTTAGACCTTGTGTGCAAACGCATGACCTGCACTTGAGGGCCATTCACCCCCCTCGGGGATCAGCTGAGCTCAGTGATGAGTATTCGAGTCTGTCTCGGGAACAGGAGGTTTGATTATTGGCACACGTATGTTCTAATCCTTAGAATAGTCCTGCATGGATAGCAACGCGGCGACAGCAACACCTCTTTCCAGCCAGGAAAACGGGGCGTTTGGGCATCGCCGCCCACCCTCTGGCTAGACCACCAAACTGCCTCACGTTCACCCTAAGAAAGGAAACCCAGAAAGGAACATTCCTTGAGCCCTCCTGAGGTCCTGCTGAGGCGCTAGAAGAGGTGGTCTGAGCACCGCCAGGGGAGCCAGCTGCTCCAGGCCACGGGGAGCTCTGCTGGGGTCTGGCGGAGGAGGCCCTGCCCTGTCACGTCTCCACAGCCAGCGCCTGCCCCGGGTGCTTGGACAATGATTAACCAGCAGCGGGCAGGCCGGTGCAGGCCAGGGCAGCACTGCAGCCGGCAGTGAGCTCACCCCTTGCACAATGGCCCCTGTGCCTACCCACCTGCCCAGCTGGGGCCACCACAGGAGAGAGGACAGCCTGGTAGATATGACAGCCACATTTCTGTGCTGTGGTGGGACCAGCCTGCTGGGTTGCCTGTCACAGTGTCACCTGAGAGAAAGCAGGTGCCGCTCAACCTTGCTTTAGCTGTGGTGCACCAGGGGTCTGGCAGCAGGGGCCTCCACTTCTCACTCCCCCAGTGCCCTCTCCCTGCCGGGGCCCCCACATCTCAGCCCCCTGGGCCCCTTCCCCCAGAGCACCCCTTTCCTGTGGGCCCAGCTCACAAGGTGGTGGCAGCAGTGAGTTCACGCTGAGACAGAGCAGAGGCGGCCTCCGCCTCTGGGTCTCGTTTGTTTGTTGAATGGAGCACTAAAGTCCTTTGTTCTGAGTAAACTCTGTGCCTTTTCAGGGCTGGCCTTGAGGTTTCAGAAGCTGGAAGTCTGGTTTTAAAAGCTGGTGTGTCCGGGGTAGAAGATGATTTTCTCTGAAGATGGGGCAAGATGCCACAGCAGGATTTCAGGTCTTGTTCTGCTCCTGTACCAGCTCCCAGGATTCCCTAAAAGCTGTCCCCTGTGGGTCTGACCAGGGCAGAGGAGGGGTCAGCTGATCCGAAGGGGTACTTGGCCCAGCCCCTCCTACAACCCAGGGACATGTTACCCTAAAAACAGTGGCAAAGCTCTCCCTAGAAGGTTTATCCTATTTTGGTCACAGATTCACCCACCTTAGCTTTAGGTACCCCAATTTCTTGGAACAATGCTTCCTGCTTACTCCGGGGTTCTCTGAGGGCCTCACAGATTCAGCCCAGACTTGGAAGATCTGGGCATCCAGCTGCTCCACAGGATGCCAAGGCCTGGCCCGAGCCCAGACCCCTGCCTCCCTCACTGCTCTGTGCTCACCGAGGGCCTCTGCAGGCTGAGCCCCTGAGCCTGAAGGGGCGAAGATGCTCTTGCACTTGGGGCTTGAGCCAGGGGAACCAGACACAGGAGCACACTGCCGAGGTCTGTGCTGGCTGTGGTGACCTTGAGGTGCTCAGGGCACTTTCTGTATAGCAGCTCTTCTAAGGAGTCACATCTACTTATTCTATGGCACAGACCCCGCGGGAAGCCCGTGAAGCAGGTCACTTCCCAGCCACAGCTGTATAGATGGGGCCTTAGCGGCACGGAGAAGTTAGCAACCTGCCCAAAGATGGTGCCGCCTTTGGGGTGACGTACATGAGGAGGGTGGGGCTGGGGCGGCTTCCTAGGAGAGCCGGGCCAGAAGAGTGAGGGGCCTTTCTCCGACAGAGAAGGAGCCCTGGGCGACCAGCAGAGAGGGTACAGAGGCCTGCAGAGTCCGATCCATAAGTGTATCTGGCCTCCCGGAGCCCCGGTTTCCTCCCACCGTGTTAGGAGCAGCCCAGGAGTCCCATCGGGGGTCTGAATAAAAGGTTGAGGACCTCTTCCCTCCTCTTTGGACACAGGCAGAAGGTTCTCAGGGGCCCAAGCGTAGCAGGGACCCCAGAGGAGCCTTCCCCAGAGGGCCCATCTGTTAAAGTTAAACAAAGCTAGAGCCATCAGCCAGTGACGTCTGGGAGACCCCAGCATCCCGGGAGACACCGCGAGCAACCCTTGCATGGAGGAGCATAGGGCTCTGATCCACATTCCCCCTTGGGCACCAGTTTCTGCAGCTCGCAGGAGGAAAGAGGTCAGACCTAGGCTCTTCTCCGGGGTGGCCCAGGCGATGGGAGAAGACCACACGTGAGGGCTCGGGGACCTTCAGGGCCTCCAGTCCTTCACAGCCAGACGCCCTTCTGACTCTACCACCCCTCCCGAAGCAAACACTTGACTGGGTGCTTCTCCACTGAGTCACTGTTCGGTGTGCTTTCTCCCAGGAGACCAAATGCTCTGGCAGTGCCTCTTCAGCATCTGACCACAGCCAGCATCGCCCACGGGCCAGGCTTTGGGCCCTCTCCGCTCCTCTGACCCACAGGGCCTGCACAGTTAGTCCCCGGAGGCCTGGGCTGGGCTCGGCCTTGGTGGCTTATCTCACATTCACTGCCTCTCGGAGGGAGGGAGTTTACACAGTAACTCTCTCGTTTGCCCTTGAGCATTGCCACATCTCCCAAGAGGCTAGCCCAGCGTCCAGCCTTGCCCCGCCCCAGACCCAGTCTACAGGCCTGCCGGTATTCATCACTGTCTGCTCAAGGACTGATTCAGCTGCGGTGCTTCCCGGCAGCCCAGCAGGCAGACAGCTAATGCCTTGGGTGACCAGGTCTGCCCAACTAGCTGGTGCAGCCAGATGTCCAGGCCTCCAGCAGGAATGGCTGGGGAGACTTCAGCCTCCGTAGGCCAAAACAGAGCCAAGACCCACGGGCCAACCCTGACTGTCCCTGACTCACTGGGTGTTACTGAGAACAGGCCAGACCCGGGAAGGCCTTTCTCTCCAGGGAACTCCAGGCTGCACCATGGGCAGCAACACCCCAGGGCCGTGCAGGGCACAGGAAGTACACTTGGCCTGGGGCCTGGACCTCCCTTCTCCACCTGCAGAGTGGCCTTTAAGGATACTACGCCAGAAGTTAGGGCACCCACGTTTCAGCCAAAGCATTTGCCATCTCAGACCCCAATCAGGGAGCAGGTCTTCCCACTGCATGGCACCCAGAAGCCCCCCACACCCTTGAGAGTAAGGACAAGGTGGGCCCTGTGGACCTTGCATCCAAACAGCCAAGGGCGCCCACAGCTAGAGCAGACACAGCCTCCACGGAAAGCTCGGTGTGCAGAGACTTTCCCATAGCGTGGCATAGACACCGCGAGGGGCGCCCGTCACCTGGGTGGGGGGGCAGGAGAAGAGCCGAGCTCGGCCCCGTTCCTGCAGAAGTGGCAGCAGGGGTCCCCGCTCAGGGACTCTTCTGCGATCTGACAAGTCCCAGGCAGGAGCTCAGCCCCGGGGCCCCAGGACCCTTTCCAGGACATGTTTTCCTTAGAGCCCTGAGGCAGGAGTGTGGGGTCAGAGCCACTTCCGGGGATCCTCGGTCACCCTCCATGGGGTCACCTTGCAGCTTCTCGCAGCGAACTTAGAGGAGCCCAGAGAGCCGGGCCTGGGCCTCGGGGCCCAGGGTGGAGCCCGGAAGCAGCTCTGCTTAGAGATGTTGGGCTGAGGTTCATTCTGGTCTTGCAGGGGACACCTCTGAGGAGTGGTCAGGAGCCCAGGAGTCATTTGAACGGAAGTTCTCAAGGCACATCAAATGTTCCAAGTCACAAACCTTCTATTTAATCTCTTTCCAGGAAGTCATCAGAGGCTGGGGGTGGGAGGGGCCCAGCAGTGTAACTGTCACAAGTCCAGGGCGTTCGGGGCTCTCTCCATCCAGTGCACTCTGTGGGAAGCCCCAAAGGTACACACCAGGGGCTCAGTGGTGACCCTGAGACCAGGTCAGACTCGGGAAGGTCTTTCTTCCCTTAGAACTCTGTTCCCTACCCAAGGTGCAGAATGGTCCTCCCACTTGTCCTCAGAGTACTAGAAGTGCAGGTCAGCTCAGCCTGGGGCCTGGACCTCCCTTCTCCACCTGCAGAGTGGCCTTTAAGGATACTATGCCAGAAGTTAGGGCACCCACATTTCAGCCAAAGCATTTTCTATCTCCGACTCCACGAGAGAGAAGGTCTTCCCACTGCATGGCTCCCAGCGGCCCCCCACAGCCCAGCACGTGGAGAGACCACTCCAGATTCCAGGGGCTCCAGGGAAAGCTGAGAAGGGGGCATCGGTCTGGAGTGGGACTGTTCCCACATTCAGGTGGAGGAAGCAGAGGACCCAAAGGGCAGCTGCTGAGAAAGCTCTGCAACCGGAGACAGCAGATGGCAGAACTCGCGTGCGTGCGGGGAGAGGAGGAAGGCACGAGACAGCTGTCGCCTGGAGGGGGTGCAGGGGGCCCCAGCAGAGTGACTAATCCTCACAGGAAGTTGCTCTGAGCCGGAGGGGATGGCAGGAAGGCCAGCCCGGAGTCAGGGCTCAGCCGTACTTCCCAGCATGGTCCCTGACTCACGGGAGCCCATGTCATCGCAGCCCACCGTGCCCCTTGAGGGTGGCAGCTGCGGGGAAACTGCCCTTGGAGAGCTGTGTCCAGAAAGGCTGGCTGGGGCCTCTGTCCCGCCTCCCGCCAGTTTGGCATCTGCCCGGCCTTGCTTTTCACTGGCTGGTTCCCTGCTCTGTTCCCTGCAAGCAGTCTACCCGCCCGTGCAGGCGGCTCATGGCCGGAGGGCTCCACAGACTCCTGTGAGCTGAGGGGCCAGCTCGCACTGCCCGAGTCCTCCCGAAGGATGTGGGGCTTTGCGCAGGGGGCCTGGCCCAGAAGGACCTGGGGTTGGGCATGCAGTTGGTGTTCAGCAGGGCCTCAGTCTGGTGATGACTGTGTCCCTCCACCCCAGCCCTGGCCCCAGGGAGCTGGGCCCAGCAGGACCCCCAGGATTCCTGCCTGAGGGTCCAGCACCCCTGGGCCTCTGGATTCCTCAGGCCCTGGGGAAGGCCAGCACAGCCGCAGACCCAGCAGAGACCTGGTCCTTTCGGTCCTTGCTGCCTCTCCTCTCCCCTCTGGGACAGATTGTCCTTCTGTGAATCAGTAACTAGAGGTGAAGGGAGGACAGGGCCTCTGCTAAAGGCCATTGTCACAAAGGGGAGGTGCCCGCTTCTCCCCCAGGGGACATTCTCCTTTCCTGGGACTCCGAGCTTGGAGTCCCAGCTGATCGTCCCCAGACAGACACCTTCACAGCAAAGTGAGCTGGGCTGGGACAGGGAGAACCGGGGATCCTGGGTCCCCTCCCCCAAGGGAAGTGTTAGTCCTATTCTCTGAACCTCAGTTTTGAAGGCAGGGGGCTCAGGGTCCTCACAACCCTCTCCATGGCCAGAGGGACACCTGGGCCCCTGTGCTCTAAACAACTCGGAGCCATTAGTGTCCATCTGGTGCCCACAGGAGCTGCTGTGATGAAGCATTGAAACCACAATGTTCTGGGTTCAAATCCTGTCCAAGCCCATTGTGCAGTTCTCCAGATTTGGTTTATGGATGAGAAGGTGTGAGGCTTTGGGGTCTCAGGCGAGGCCTACAGCTCTGTGCTCCTCCTTGGGGACTTTAGCTGAGTGGTCAATGGTCAGAGAGGGTCCCTGTGCTGGGAAGAGAGCTCGAGCACCTTCCAAGGGCTGCGTGGTACCAGGCCTCCTTCAAGGCTGGGCCGGCTCCTGTGGCAGGGGCATCCACGGCCTGCTGCGAATGTTGTGTGTCTGGGGGAGGGTGCAGCTGGGGCCACAGCCCCCAAGGGAAGCCCTTGGCTGGGCGGCCTCCTGGGTGGTGGCTGGGCCACAGCTGTCCTGGGCTTTTCATCTCCAGATGCCTGGGCCTCCCTACCCGGTGGTGCCCAGAAGGCAGTACCGGCTTCTCCGGCTGGGGGCAGCAGGGGCGGCAGCGGGGGGGCGGGAGCCCTTGAAGCTGGCAGATTTCAGTTTTCACAGGGCCCCTCCAGGCCCCTCACATCCTTTCAAGGGGTGTTTATTAACTGGGAATGAGGAGTGAGGTGGCCAGTCAGTGGGGAAAGGAGAGGGCACAGGAGCAGTGGACCCCCATACCCACACAGAGGATCTGGGGAAGACTGAGAGACTGATCTGGGAGACTCTGGGCATGGTCCTGTGAGGTTCTGACACCCTGTGGCCTGTGGAGTGGGCATGGGCGCAGCAGGCACTGTGAGCAGGTGATCCTGGGCCACCTGCTCGGGGACCCCAGGGTTGTATCTTTCCTCACTCCTCTTCCCTTGGCTCCCCAAATTCCTGTGCAGATGCAGGGAGCAGGGAAGACAGAAGAGCCTGCCTGAAGCCAAGGAACAGAGGATGGAGCACGCGGCCGCTCCCACCCTCTTCCAGCCAGGCCCGGTGGCTGGCAGAACCCAGGTGGTTTTCATTAAGGGTTTTATTGCGGATTCTCAGGCTCTGGCAGAGGAAGACTGCCGGCTCCTTAATCCTCCGCCCCACCCCCAGGCAGGCAGAACCCTAGCAGGAGTCAGGTTTCCAGGCCGGGCCTGCTTCTCCCACTGCCTAGACCCTCCCGGAGGCCAGAGCCCCTTCCCTCTCTCCGTGCTCCCCCTGCAGCAGCCGGCCAGGAACAAAGCCATCACCCCAGCCTTGGTTAAAGTGCGGCAGAGGCTGCCCACTGCCCCCAGCCCTGCCCCAGCTTCCTGTTCAACACTGAGCTCTGATTTCAGCCCTTGCCAATTTCCATGGTGTAAATTTCCCACCATAGCCAATATCAAACCACACTGTGAGGTCACTGAACTCAAGCGCAGTCAGCTCTCACCAGCCAGCTCTGTCTCATGCCCCACAGCCCTAGTTATGAGGTAGAAGCTGTTAGTCCCATTCCACAGGTGAGAAAATAGAGGCCCTGGGAAGTTGGCATACAGGGCAGGGTCTCACTCCAAAGCTCTTGGTCCTACCGTGGCTATTTTGTTCCCAGGATAGGGGAGGTGTGTACAAGGCCAGGCAAATTCCAGGCACACCAGGGGTGATAGTTATCCATAATTATCTAGAACCCAGCTGGGCAGCAGTTAGCAGGAGACTGTGTTTTCTTAAATCTCTATCAAAGCCTCATCTGAACCTGAAGGCGGCACTAGCATTACTGGTTCTCAAATGGGGAAACTGAGGCCTGAGCAGGCAGGAGGCTTTGCCATGGTCGCTCAGGTGGGGTGCAGAGGTAAGTGGGGCACTGGGTTTGGGGGACAGGTTTACCCCACCCTCCACTCGGGTCCCAGGAAAACCCCCTCCATCTGTGTGGTGCAGGGCCGAGAAGGAGGGCTGCCTGCTGGGCCCCAGGGTCTGGGCAGAGACCGAGGCTGCCCTGCAGCCTCCTACCATTCTCCACAGAGCACCACGTGACAGAGACCAGCGGCGACAAGCCCTGGGCCACCAGCCTTGCACTGGGCTGTCGTCCCGCAGCTCATATCTGAGGGACCACTGCGCTGGCCCCTGGGAATGGCGCCAGGTGGCACTTCATGCACAGAGCACGGCCCAGTCCCCTGCGAGGGAGCTCTCCCTGTGGGTCCGAGGGGTGGCCCATCCGGAACAGCAGAGCAATGGGTAGCCTTACACAGCCTTGAGATCCTGGTATGAAGCAGGACTCTGACCCAGCAGCATTAGCTGGTATTTGGCCTGGCCCAGGCTGCTTCTGCTCTGGGATCCTGGGGCCCCACGTGTCCCTTCTTCCTGGCCCTCCAGCTGCAGGGGTGGGTGCTAGGATTGGTTTCACCTGAGCTCCCAGCCTGGCTGTCTGCCAGTTGCCTCCTCCGCCCTGGGGAACTTATCTGCTGCTGCATCCTGCAGGTGGGGACATGGAGGCCCAGAGGGACACAGTCCTAGAAAGTGAGTGATCACCTGCTCCCTGGCACCTTCCCAGCCCGTGTGCTGTCACTGGCTCAGCGATGGCATCCGTAGAGAGGTAGCAACAGGCCAGGTGCCGAATCCCACGAAACCCTGAGAGGGGTTCTGAGCCCAGAGCCTGCTCCAGCGTTTCCTCTGAGGCACCAGGCTGTCCTGCCTCCTCTGGAAACGTTGCAGGGTGACGCCTCCTGCTCGCTGTGTGACCTTTGCATTGGAGGCCTCGAACCTGAGGTGGCTGAAGCAGGTCTCCCTGACGGGTGCCGATGTAGCTCTGTGCTGGGAGAGGCTGCAGGGGTTTGGTGCTGAAGACACCATGCCGGAAAGTCTCTCTGACGTCCAGCCTGACCCTGTTCAGGGCTCTGTTCAGACTTTTGCTTCTAGAAATAAAGATACCCTGATATTTGAAGAGCTCTTGGGTTTTTCTCATTTTGAGCAAAGACGAGGAAAGTCCCCACACCCGCGCCAGGGAGGAACGCACTGCACCGTGCTCTGCGCAGAGAAGCTCGGGGCTTCAAGGGCTCCACAGTTGTGGAGCTTAGGGACGGCTAGATGGGTGAAACTGGGGACAGGAGATCTGGGCGTGGGCAGGGGCGGCTCCCAGGGGTGCAGGGGAGCTTTTCTGGTGGGGGGACAATGAGACCGGTGGGTTCCAAACCGCAGCAGTGGATACAGCTGTGTGCATTTATTAAAACGGGATGCCAAGGGCATAGTTTATATGAAGGACACTTCAGTCTTTTAAAGAAAACATTTCCTTTCTTTCCCCCTCCTCTTAACCTTAATATAAATTTGAGTTATTAAAGAACGTCACCTGGGGGATGTCTTGACAGACTTCCTGTGGGCCAGGCCCTGGCACGAGGAGGGAGCTGGGCCCAGGGAGCACGGCCACGTCCTCGGGGTAGCGCTAGGGCAGGGGTGCCACCATTCCCCTTCTTGGGACTCTGAGTGGCTTCAGACTAACACTGGCCAACGTGGGTCCACAGGTTACTATGTACTGAAAGACCCGCGGTGCCTCCACGGTTTGTGAGACTGTCACATCGGAAGTGGGGCCCAGGGGTCCCCCTCTTTCCTGTTGCCCTACCCCCTTCCTGCCCCACACACTGGAGGAAGGAAATCAAAGGAAACGGGCCGAAGTCCCACGCAGGTGTGCAGGGGCGCAGGCTGGCGGGCGAGGGGCTGGAACCCGGGGTAAGGTTTGGAGCGCCTTGTGGGGAGAAAAGAGCCAAAAAGAAAAACGGGCCCTACCGCGTGAAAAGGCCGCTCCCCCGTGAAAAGCAAAACGGTAAGAGCTAGGACCCTACCCCTAACTTCCCACACAACTGCCTGATGCCATCTTGGTCCGCAGCCCGGGGGGAGGCGAGAGGAGCCAGAGCTGAGGTGTTGCCAGGGCCTCTGAGCACAAGGCAGGCAGTGTCGGGGATCAGTGCAGCTCGCGGAGGACACTTGAGAAGAGCAGCTCTGTCCTTCCACTCGGGACGGGGGCTCAAAGGTCCGTGGGCACGTCTGCAGGAGTTCCGAGGGGTAAGTCCCGCCCGCTGACAACAGCCAGCGCCTGGCCCTGATGTGCCCACCCTGCGGGAAGCGTGGGTCAGGGACCGGCCACTCGCACAGGGGAGTGTGCAGCCTTTCAAGCTTGGAGCAAAGTCTCCCACACTCCCCAGATGAGCTGGGCCGAAAGCCACTGCATAGCCCTGTCTACTGGGTCCAAGTTCGCTGCTGTTTTGTGGTGCTGGGGGTCAGCCTCAGAGACGCCCACTGCAGGGCTGCACTGCTAGCCCTGGCCATCCTTGCTTTGAGACGATCTCGCTCGGCACCCGGGCTGGCCTTGACCTCGTGAGGTGGCTGAAAGCACCGCCACGCCCAGCTGGCCTGTGGTTTTTGAGGGTAGATTATCCTCACAGGTGCATGTGTGCAGACACTCGCCAAAAACCTGTCCAGGGAAGTTGCCATCGGCCCAGGGGCAGGTGGAGAGGGTCCCCCTTCATGTACTCTTTGCGCCGCTTAGATTCTCAATCACGCGCCCACCGGGTAGCCTTTTAATGTTTCAAACATCACCGGGAAACATTCAGGTGGAGGGATTTGTGACAAACTTGATTTTCTTCTCTATACATTATTTTTCCTTATACTTTTCTATATTAACAAGAGCCAAACTCGGTATGTTTAAATGTTTCACAGCAAACACACACCTGCACCCTGGGGATAAAGTCCGCGCTCCCAAGCCCGCTGCCCTGGCGGGCTCCGGGCACCCGGGGCAGGGCAGCTTTGCCTGCCGCCCCTTGTCTGGCCGCCTGGCTCCACCCACTTTCCACACCAGAGGCCCAGCTGCTTCGTGCCTGTGCTTGTGCTGGAAGCCCCCGCCCCGCTGCCCACCCGGGACTTGTCCCCTCATCCTCCAGTGTCACTCCACCCATCCGTCCCCAGCCTGCTGGCTCCTGGAACCCGAGTTTCACTCTGGCACTGGCCCGATGGACCTCTCCACTCCCGAGAAGTAGGGCAGCCGGGGCCACCGCAGTGTGCAGGGCTTGTGCACGGCTGGCACACGCAGGTGTGAGCGTTTGCTGCTGAGACCACAGATGACGGAGAACAGAATGAACCAAGAGCTGACACCACAGGCCTCTCCCCAGGCAGGTCTGTTTGTGGGGTGGCATCCCTGCACCTCGCCCCAGATGCCAGCCCGAGCGGAGGCAATCTGGAGGGGCAGACAAAGCAGTCGGCCCAGCCGCAGGGCCGCCTGCTCGACTCCAAGGTGGCTTTTATTTCCCCTTTTGCGGGTGCCAAGTCCCTGAACAAATATTTTCCTGGAGTGGAGGAACGGCCTGGCTCCCAGACCGAAGGCTGAGCAGGGCAGCTTCCAGGAACCGAGGGGCGGCAGCAGCTGCCACGGGGGAGGCGGGCGCCCGGCTGCCTTGGGGCAGTGCCCACCCTGCTGGCAGCTGAGGGGAGGCCGCTGCACAGACCCCTCAGGCCCTGCCCGGAGACCAGGGAGCGCCGCCCTTGCACTCCACAGATGGGAGACTCTTTTGCCCTGGACCTGTCTGCCGGTAAATTAGAATCCTCTGGGACTCCGAGGCAAACGCGGACCATGTGGGCCTCCCTAGTTTCTGCCTCAAGCCCTGCGGTGGGGTGTAAAGGGACTAATTAGAACCTCAGAAGTCCTTTTCTATGTGGGTTTTTCCCTCTAACTTTCCTATCTCAGAGTAACATAGACTACACTCATCTGCATGTAGCTTGACGGTTTGTTTGCACACACATCCAGCACCGCAGTCGCCTCCCACATCAAGCCAGAGAGCAGTTCTGCGCCCTGGACGGACGGTTTCTTTGTGCTCCTGCCCTGTGGATACTGCACCCTGGGCCAGAGGCGCGCACTGACCTCCTTTATCACAGTGAGCTTCGTAGACGGCATGTGCGCCGTGGCCATGTCCAGGCTCTTGCATTAATGAGTGGTCTGGGATGTCCATCCGCGCTGTGCAGGTATCCATCCTTTGTCCCTCTCTATTGCTGAGTAGTGGCCCACTGTGGACCACTATGGGGGACTATGCCCCGCAGATGTGGGGAGAGGCCGTCGCCACACAGCAACAGTAACCTCGGGGGCTGGCTGTCCTCCGAATTCCAGCCTTTGGTGTGTGGGGTGCTGTGTGTTGCTTAGGTTTCTAGGGGTCCTTGGAATCTCAAGGCAGGATAGCAGCTCACACAGGTGGGCGTCCACAGGCAGAGGCTCCCTACTCTCATAGCCCTGTGTGCCCAGCTCCTGCTCTGGAGGAGCAGCCAGAAGCCACTTTGGACACAGGTGGCTGTAGCAAGAGGCACGAGGTGCTCCAGAGCAGCACCCCAGAAGCGAGAGGGAGCTGAGGACTCACCCCACCTTGACCTGGGCTCACACACCCCTCCTTGCCCAGTCACGGAGACAGCGTACAGGTGGCTGTGAGCCGCAGGGAGGTACAGGAATTGGGGTGCAGCAGCACTGGGGAGTTGGGGGTGGTCAGGCAGAGCTGGCAGGTACCGTCCTCCGTGGCTCGCTCTGGGTCGCTGGGCTCAGGGCAGTTTCCATGGTACTTAGTTTCCCTGGCCCAACATGCTCCGGTTCCTGCTCATCGGACTCTATAGACACCAGCTCCCCCGCCCCCCAAGGCAGCCCAGATCCCCTCCTGCCTGGGAGGAGAGGTGTCCGTGGCAGACTTTGGAGCATCCTGGCTGGGGCTGAGACCCATGTGTGGACGCCTCTTCTCCCGGGAGCCCATCCACACCACCGTGGGCCTCGGGCCCTTCTGCTCCTGGAAGTACCACCCGCATCACAGGCACCTTCTCGCCGTCAGGCGCACCCACGGGGGTGCAGGATCACTCAGCGGAATCCTGCTTCTCTTCCCCGTCACGATCCCAGCCCCTCAGCATTGCTGGGCCTTGTCCCCATGTCCCACTCTCCGTCACCAGCTGTTACTGTGTGGCGTGGGCCTCTCCCCACACCTGCTGGCCTCTGGAGTCCCACCTTGAATGAGGGCTGCCTTCCCTTCCCAAAGGCCATTCTGGCCACCCAGACCCTGAGCTGGGGTCAGTGCTTCCCCCTGCCCACCCAGCCCAGATAAAACACGTCAGCTCCGCTGTCAGAGCTGTCTCCAGAGGCCACGATCTCCCGAGAGCAGGCAGAACAGAGGCCCAGCATCTTTATCTTGGACGTATCAACTTGTCCAAGCAAAACCCCCAAGGAAATTTAAATACACAACCCAGCTGCAAATGCAGGATGTGGCACAATCCATCTAAAAGCAGGAGGCAGCTCACTGTTAGAGAACACTGCGACACGGAAGACGGAATTTCCCTGAGTCCCGCATTGCTACGTGACGTCTGGACGTGCACACGCAGGCCCTGCTGCCAGCGCAGCTAAGGGTGAGGAAGAAGTGGGGAAGCGTTGGGGGAAAGCAGGACCATAGCAAGAGAAGGGCCAGGGTGCGGTGGGCAGGAGAGGGAGGCAGAGGTGGCCGGAGCGGGGCTGCCGCGCAACTCCCGCTGTTCGCTTCTCAGTGAGCCAAGTCTGTTCTGGGGCACGACGCTGTCCTCAGTGCCGCCTAAGGAAAACACAGACCCGGAGGACTGTGTGAGGTGGGCAGCATAAGGTGGTGGAAGAAAGCAGTCTAATCTAAGTGGATACGATGCAGGGGACACAGGAGCTGAGGTTTTGGGAACTTGCAAGTTCCACGGGGAAGGGACATTAATAAAATTATTAAATATCTGGGGAGCCGAGCCCCTGTGCCCTCACCATCCAACCCATGGCGCGTTTGCTGGATGAACAAATGACCTGGATTGTTTGTCTCAGCCTGCGAACTCGGAGCGTGATGCCCTGGAGGAGATCAGCTGGGGCTGCAGGTGCAGGGCCAAGGGGGAGTGGGTCCCCCCACCCCCACTGCCCAGCACAGGTCTGGGACCCAGAGCCGGAAAGAGGGTGGATTCACAGGAGGCAGCTGGGTTCTCAGAGTGGGACCCTGCACCTCAACCCTAAATCTGTGCTGTCCTTTGTCTCCAACGTAGAGACAATGCTCCTAGGCCTCTGGCACTCCGGACTGCTGGCTACCATTTTGGGTTGCGTCATGAGCAAACTGAGTAAGACAGCAAACTCCGGGCCGGCAGGGAGCCACCAAGGGCCTGGGGAAGGGGGTGCCCAGTCAGGGCCCTGAGCACCTGGCACCCCGCAGGAGGCAAGATGGGAAGATCTGCTCCGAGGCGAGGCGTGGGTGAGGAGGGCAGAGATGGGCTCAGGTCTCCCATTGCAGGAGGGATCAGTACGGATCCTGCTATTTGACACAGGGACGCTGCATGGCCAGGGGCAGCCACCCATCCCAAGAAGGAAACAGAGCAGGACCCGCCAGACCAGAGACTCCACCACCATAGCCTCTGCTGGCCACAAGGATGAGTACTGTTTATTGCAGCTACATGAATGGGCCAGGTAGGGGCTCGGGCAGCATCCCACACTGGCCAAGGGTACCGTCCCTCCCCTGGGGTCACGCTGATCAAACACTCCGGCGGTCTAAGATCAAGTGCAGGACACGTGTCCCTCCGGTTGGCGGTGGCCTCCGGGTGGCGCACTGCTCACCTCTAGCAGCTGCAATGGTGTCCAGTGAACCAAACAAGGACAGGAAGTTGCAGGGCCCAGGGCCAGGCCTTCAATCCCCTGAAGGTGTGGGAGAGGGGCCGTCCACCTCCAGGCCATCCAAGGCCTGGGCTCAACCTGCTGCTCTCCCGAAGAATTGTAGACAAAACAAAATCAGGTCAACCGGAGGAACTCTGGACCCGGAATCCATCCTCTCCAGAGGCCAAGGCACAAAGTCTTCAGCCAATACTTCCTAAGCCACCAGCGTTTGGAATAAGGCTGGACACCTCCACACAGCAGCCCAGAGAAGGAGCGAGGCAGCAGAGTTCACAGGACTCCTTTATATTAAAGTTTATTACATTTGGAAAATCTACTGTACAGGGAAAAAACCCATTGGATTAAGTAGAGTTTTGCTAAAAGCAAAAGACCATCACTCTTTGGAGAACATTCCCGACTCCGGCCCAGGCGGCAGCTGTGGGAGCCAGAGGAGAACTTGGTTCTTGATGGAGGAGCCAGCAGCAGTTGTGCCTGTGACACCTCTTGTCAGCTTCCAGGAGAAGTGTCCCTAGAGGCAGTGCCCGAGGCAGGAGGGCGCCTGGTATCGCGGCCACCTCCCCTCGCCCCAGTCCTCTCTCTTCCAGCCCCAGCCTGAGGGCTCCTCCCTGTCACAGTGAGCTGGGCCACCCCCGTGGCCCTGAGTTCATGGCACAGGCATGACTGCTCAAGAGGTGGCTGCCCCCAGCACCTGGACCGGCCAGCGGAAATGGGGCTACCAAACGGATCGTCCATACCCTGTTGTACATATGAGTGACAAACTCAGAGTCAACGCACAAAACAACCCTGTGCGTGGCTTCCAGACTTGGTTCTCCTGGTTTAAACAAAAACCTAAACAACAGTCTTCTTAACCCTGATGCTCTCTCCTGAACGTAGATGCGGACAGCGAGGCGGGGACACCAAATCAACTGGCTTAACTTACCTGGGGGGCAGTGAAATCTAGTGGGGCTGCAACAGAGAAACTAGCAGAAACATGTGCAAAAACAAGTTGGAATCTAGGTGAGACCTCCCCACAGCCAAAGCGAGGCCCGGCGGGGCCCGCACGCCTGCCGCCGGTACAGTAAGTGCCATGCGGCCAGCCGGGCCGGCCATCCCGCTCCAGAGCAACAGGGTCCCCGTTTTCATCACAGCCGGGTCTGGGAGGGGCCGCTCCAGTTTGGAGAATCTGAGTCAGAATGGCAAGGTGCCAGGTGAAGCTGTGGAAAGGTCGTGAGCGAGGGACCCTTGCGCCCAAGGCTCCAGTGGAGATTAGAGAAGCAGAATGAGCTGCCCGCCCGCCCCGGAGCGGAGCGCCCAGAGGGCCCAGAGCCAGGGAGGCAGCGTGGTGGCAGGGAAGCCAGGGCCTGCAGTTCTTCATGAAGAGGCCAGTGGGGCCCGGTGAGCGGCAGGGGCAGGGGAGACCTGCGGTGCTCAGGCGTAGAACTCCTCCTGCTTGGTAGGCTTCTGGTAGGTACCGCCATTGGCTTGCTTGGGCTCCTCCAAGGAGTAGCTGCCTTCGTCCTTCTTCTTCATCCGGTACAGCATGAAGCCCACCAGGAACACAGCGAAGAGGAGCCCCACGAGGCCACCGGCAATGACCCCTAGGGCAGACACACGGAGGCCCGCTCAGCCCACAGGGCCGGCCGGCAGCAGTCCCGCCCCGGGGCTGGGCAGCACGGGCAGCAGCCCAGGACGGCCGCTGCTCCCCCAGGCCAGTCGGTCGTCCCCCACTCACCTCCCAGCACCTCCTTCCTGTCCAGGAGGCCCTGCGAGGCCCCCTGATCCACGGCGGAGTTGCTCCGGCCCTCAGGCTCCACTGAGGCCACAGCCACGTTCTCTCCAGATGTGTCAAAAGTGAAGTCCTAGGGGAGGACATGCCAGGCTGGACTGGGGCCACCACCACAGTGGTGTCCAACCTCAGTGCCTACCACCTGTGTGGTCTCTGCTGCCACCAACCTGGAAGCACGCCAGCCTCCCTCCAGGACCAAGGCCTCTCCCTGTGCCCCTTACCACACTGGGCCCTGGCTGCAGCAGGGCAGGTAAGAGTGACGCGCGCGCGCGCGCACACACACACACACACACACACACACATTTTTGCAAAAACAAACATACTCGGGGAAGCCCTCTCTCTGTGGCCCTCTAATGAGTCCGCCCCACTGGTTTCCAGGCAGGGACACAACGTGCTCACAGGACAGGGCCCCAAGGCCGCTTACCTGCTCCCCGGAGCCCTCTCCTGCTGGCAGCTCATGGGGGGCTCCATCCTCGGCAGTGCCCCGGGTGGCAGAAGTAACTGCATCTTCCACACCGGAAGCGTGACCGTCAGGCTGGCCAGGCACTTCGGGAGCTGTGGTCTCGGCTTGGCCGGGGTGCACATCCCCAGGGAGATGGGAGGTGACAGCCACCTGGGCCGTGGTGGTTCCGGCTGTCGAGGCCCTCTGGGTGGTGGGGAGCTGTGTGGGCTCCCTGGGCTCGGGGTTCACCTCCTTCTCCTGGGTGGTGATGTCGGGCCTGGCTTCCGCAAACACCGCCACCTCTCCCTCCTCATGTCTCTCTCCATCCGGCAGGCTGGCGGTGGAGATGGCGGTGGCTTCCCCGCGGCTGGGCTCTGGAGCCGTGGGCATGACTGACAGGAGCCACGTGTCCTTCCAGGGGGAGGTCTGCTGGGACGAGGCAACGTCTGGCAGAGCACCTGAAGCAGGGCCAGGAGCAAGATGCGTGAGGGCGGCTTAACCCGAGGGGCCTGGCGCCCTGGCAAGGGCTGGGGCTCTGTCTCCCCAGCCAGAGAGGGTCTGGAGACAGGGCACTGATCGGTTTGGAAAACAACAAAAAAAGCAAAAGCAAGCTGTCTTTTCACACTACAGCTGCCAGGGGACAGCCCGGTCTCCAAAGCCAGGGGAAAGAAGCCAGGGCCACCTGGGAAGAGCTTCAAGGTGATCGCAGAGCGCGGGTAGGGCACCAGCCCTGCCTGACCTCTTCCTGGAGCAGGTGCCTACTCCTGCCCCCCAGCTCTTGGGCCTCGGTTTGCCACTTTCCCAGAGGCCTTGGCCTCCATGCTGAGCTCCTGCCCCTCCCTCTGAGACCCCCAGATCCCTGATCAGGCTCCGGGCAGGGCGCAGGGAATGTGGGGTGGGAAGAGATGGAAAGTCTACACCAGTAGGCTCTGTGCTGCCTTTCAGCTCCTAACCTAGGGGCTGGGCACCATCCCCATTGTACAGGTGGTAACCAAGCATGGTGGCGCACACCTGTAAACCCAGCTCTCGGGAGGCTGAGGCAGGAAGATCACCATGAAATCGAGAATAGCCTGGGCTACATAGTGAATTGAAAACCAGCCTGAACTACATAGCAAGTCCCTGTTTCACAACAAACAAACAAAAACCACACAAGAACACAGGTGCTAGGAAGAGGCCTGGAGCCTTCCTGCAGTTGGCGAGTGAGGAGAAAGTGTGTCCAAGCCTGGAGTGACCCCCAACTAGGCAGCTGCTGGCAGCACAGCCTGCACACCCAGCCCAGTGGGGTGAAGACGGAGCAGTGCTCACCGAGCCCAGGAGACCCAGCACCAGCCATGCCTGCCACTGTCCTGGGGTGCTGCCAGCCTTACCTGCGCCTGAGCCGGAAAAGCTGTCGGAGTCATCCCCAGAGCTGTCCTGGTCCTCGGGAGGCACATTTGTGGCTACCACTTGCTGAAAAGGATCAGAGAAAGCAATGAGCCAGAGCCCACGCTGCACAGCACAGTGACACAGGCAGGGCACCTTTGCCCCTGGCTCTGTGAGCCTTGGCCCACACAGCCCTTTAGCCCCGTACCCCAGAAGCTCCACCAACAGCCCACACAGGGCCAGGGCCCCCGCCATGATGAACTCACTCTGGCCAGAAGCCCCAGACCTCTCAGAAGCACACAGGCTGTTACCTGAATAACAGATGCCCCAACACTGAGAATCAGTCTTTGGAGGCACTGGCCAGGGAGCTTTCTAGCACCTCCAGAACCACCCCAGGATTATCCAACCCAGAGAAGCAGCCTGCAGGTGTGCCGGACCCAGGGCGGGGTCACCACAGCACAGCGGGCACGGGTGAGCTCTGAACCGGGGGGCCCCGGGCCTGGCCTAGAGGCTACCTCCTCACCCACAGCAAGGATGGGGAAGGAAGGACAGAGCACCCTTGGGGTTGCACTTGGAGGCTCTACACCAAGGGGCCTCCGGGAATCGGGGCACAGATGTGGCCCGCCCCATGCAGCCCAGCTCCACGAGGCTGCGGGTGTGCAAGGTCAGGCTGACCTGCAGGACCGAGGACGGGAGCCGGAAGGAGGCTGCACAGGGCAGAGGGGGCCTGAAGGTCAGGTCAGGTCCCCCCACCCCCCAGCACCGGCTCCAAGGTAGCAGGTGCAGAAGGAAGGACCCCGCAACAGCTCTGAGAGTCCTGCTCGGCAGCGAGGCTCTGACCCCATACCGTCCATCTCGTGGGCCCAGTGGAGATGGGGACAAAGAATGAGTGAAGACAACAGAGCGGCATGGTTAGAGACGCCTGGCTTCTGTCACTCACCAGGCCACCAGCCCTAGGACCTCACTCAGCCTCCCCACCTGCAAATGGGCCCATAAGCAGGTCTGCATTCCAGGAAGCAGGGCCTCCTCAAGAAGCCTCCCTGGGCCTGGCCACAGGGCACAGCCTCACTCTGCGGTGGAGCAGAGCAGGGGTGACAGACAAAGCCTCTGGGGCAGAATCGGGGTGCAGGAGGTCTCATCTAGGAGCCGGCCAGAGGCTCACTTCAGCCACATGCAAAACCGCACGGCCAGAAATAGCACCGCACTTCCTTCGAAAGCAGGAGAGCCAAGCCGTGCCTTCTTCCCCCTGAGAAAGGGGCTGGCCCAGAAGGCCTGCTCACGGCCCCTCCAGTCCACTGAGGTCCATCTGTGACCAAAGTCCACCCCCGCGTCCCACATCAGGCCACATCGGTCTGTGCCACCCAGGAGGGACTTAAATACCTGCGCAGCCCCCACGGCCTTCAGCAACAGCTTCCCACGGGGGTGGGGAGGGGTGCCCATCACATCCACTTGGCCCTCCCAATGCCCCCCATCCTGGGAAAGAGGGCTGGTGCCGGGGCCGGAGATCCGGCCTCTGAAGGGACAAGCGAACAGCACTGGGAGAAGTGAGCAAGCCAGAGACTGGACACCAGGCCGAGAAGGAAGACACCTCGGCCTGGGCCCTACCTGCAGGCTGGAGTGCGGTGAGGGTAGGGCAGTGAGGAAGGACACTCACCTGCAGGAGAAGCCCCAGCAGGTCGGGTTTCCCAAGCTCGAGGCTGGGCCCTAGAAACAATTTGTTCCCTCAGCTCTGCAGGCTTATCCGTATGTGATCTTGTTTACACAAGAAGCTCTTAAGCAAACCTTTTTTCCACTGAAACTGGCAGACCAGCTCCTGTCCTGGGGGTAGCCTCTCCTCTCCCAGCCTCCAGTCTCCTAAAGCTGAGGGGCTCTCCAAATGAACCCCCAAGCCCCTCCAGCTGAGACCTTCCACAATAACATCTCAGAGTTCAAACTTGGATCACCGAGGCGGTGCAGTTGGCTTGACTTCAAGGTGTGACTTCCGGGGTTCCTGTAGCAGGCCTGCTGTGCTCCCTGCAAGTGGCTAACTGCCTCCAAGAACTCACGGGGTCTCCCCAGCTCCGTGGTCCTTCCAGGGTGCCTGGCCCCTGCTCAGAGCTGCACAGACAGGTGGGCTCAGTCAGCCCAGAAAACCAGCTGCTCACAGAACAAAGCCAATGCCCGTGATAAGGAAAAGTCACCCAGGCTTCCGCTCTCCAAAGCCAGGGTGCTCCTCCCCCACCTATAGCACAGACCCCCCCCCCAGCTCAGAGGCGGAAGCTGTGTCTCCAGGGGCTGGGGCCTCACGGGGGTGACACGGAGTCTGGGGGACCAGAAGTAAAGGCCAGCTCTGTCTGGGCTATGCAGAGAAGCCTAGCAGGAAAGGGACTGAGGTGTGGGCTTCCCTAAGGCGGAACCCTGTTCTCCCCTGACCCTTTGATTGTTCCCACTGCCTGCAGCTGCAGCAGGGGGCTGAGGTTTGTATCTCTGACAGGTAAGGGGCACAGCTGGCCTGCTGTTGGCCTTCACCCCTCGTCTGCCCAAGCGAGGCACCACCTCCATCTGAATTCATCCCATGTAGGAAACCTTGCCTCAGACTTTCAGTGTGGTCAGAGGCTCCAGGAGTCACGGGAAGAGAGCAGCCTGGAGCAGGAATCCCCGAGCCCCACCCCTAGCTGAAGCAGCCAGGCACCTGCCCACCCTTCTGAGGAGCAGAGGACATGGCGAAGGCCAAGACAGTCTCAGGGAGGGCACGTGTGGCGTCTGCGGGCAGGGGCAGCTCCCAGCCTCACGCCAGCCGGAAGAGGGACCCCCCTCGGCACTGTAGCTGCGAGCAAGCCTCTCACACGAGCCGAGCCGTGGGCTGCCCAGGGCTGCCGGATGGGCTGGACCACAGCACTTCCCCAGGGCGTCTGTGCTCCACAGCTGCCACAAGCCGAGGTGTCAAGCAGGTGTCCCCAAGAAGCTCAACTGAGTATGGCAGACACGGGTGCTAGCCAGAGGCACTGCCCCTCCCACACCCCTTGATCCTGCAGCCACCAAGTCCAACCAGCACCCCAAAACACTAACGCATCCCCTGCTGCTTGACACAGTGATGAGTGAGACACAGATCCCTGGCGAAGCTTCGTGACTTCCAGGGTCGCGCCGCCTTTTCACCACTGTGTTCTAAGTAAGTTACAGAATTGTGACATTAATGAGGTGTTCAGCTTCCACATCAGGAACCGTCCTCCAGAGGTTTGGTGGAGAAAACAGGATAAGGACAAATCAGGTGGAGACTTCTCCCTCGCAGAGTCCACCCCAGGTGCCCATCTGGGCAGGGGCCTCAGCAAGGGAGCTGCAGAGTCTGGGGTACCAAGGGCCAAGCAAGAAAGACACTGGGCTGCACCAGGAGAGGGTCAGATGATGCCGCACCAAGGCCCCGCCCGGGCAGCACCGGGAGCCTCTGCACCGCCGAGTGGAACCCAGTGAGCTGCGGGTCGCCTGTCCTGCCCTGGTGCAGCAACAAAACGCCCGGCTTCTGTGGGCAGGAGCTGTGCCCGAGTCAACAAGTCCCATTAGTCACCAGAGCAAGGACAAAGAGCTGCCTTTATCAGCGGGGCTCGCCCTCAGCCCTGGTTCTGGGTTGGGGTCAGGGGATGTCACACAGGTCCAGATCAAAGGGCAGAGGGCCTCTCGGTCCCCCAAACACCCATTGCTCCCGGGCCACCGAATTCCATGCCACAGAGAGCAAACTTGGATCAAACACACTCACAGCGCTTAGAAATCAGTTTCTTTGGGGGGTTTGGTTTTGTTTTTGCAGAACTGGGGATTTACTCAGACTTTCACACTGACCTACATTCCCAGCCGCCCATTTTTAATCTTTTTTTTAAATTTGAGACAGAGCTTGGCCAAATTGCCCAGACTGGGCTTGAACTTGTGACCCTCGGCCTGCAGGAGTGCTGTTTCTTGGTCAGATCTGAGATCCCAGCGATGCCGGCTGCCTCCCCTGCCCCGGTGTCACACTATGTCACACTCTGGCGCCTGCACTCTTCCCCTCCCTGCCCCAGCACTTCCGCACAACACAGCACACTGGCTGCAGGTGACGCCAGGCCAGACCACTGCCTCCATCCAGAGGGTCCCAGAGCCCAGGGAGGCGGTGTCAGGGTGCCCCGGGCTGCAGCCCAGAGACCAACCCTGCCTGTGTCGGAGGTGCCCCGGTGCTCAGGAGTCCAAAGGCTGCACTTTGGAGAACTGTGGTATAGAGAGCAGGGGCTGAGGAAGACCCCTTCCCCACAGCCGTGCAGCCCCCAAACAAGCCCCTGGGCAGTGTGGGCCGGGGCCAGGGGGATTCTGACCACCTCTCCTCACTTCCAACACTCTCCCTCTGCAAGCAGAACAGCAGGCCGGCTGGCTCTGCACAAAGAGCCAAGGAACCCCTGACCCCCACAGGTCCCTGCCCCACAGAACAAGAAGCACCCTCTCTCCTGAAGTGGGCGGGACCCTCCTCCAGGCTGAGGCTGGCTCAGGGCAACCATGGCTCCCCAGCCCTGCACCTCCCCTCAGCAGCTCTGCGTAACCTCACTGAAGTCACCAGCAGGAGGCCACTGCAGAGGCCAGGTGTCACTGCGGGAGGGCGGGCCCTGGTGGCACTGCCAGCATTTCCAGCAGAGAGGCAGAATGATTTATCAGCTCGCTGTCTCTCCACGGCTGTCTCTCCACCAGTCAAGCTGGGACCTGTCGAGGGAGGATGACAGGCAGGGAGTGACGCCCAGCCCAGGGCGAGGCCCAGCAAGGGCCAGGGGCAGCTGTGTGGAGAGCACACAGCTCCGAGGCACCCAGGACACCCCACCCTACCTCAGCTGTCCCCACCCTGCCACTCCCGCTCCTGGCCAGCAGGAGTGGACAGGGTCAGGCCTTGGATTAAAGGCTTCTCCCGTATTTTTTAAAGACTGGCTCAGGACAGCACAGGCCCTTTAGCAGTGTCAGACGGAAACTAAGGGCTCTTGCCACACACCACGCTCCTCGTGCTTCCTATGCTCAGAGGGACTGGGCTGGGCTGTCCACAGGGCACAGGACCCTGGCCAATGCCAGTACCCATGCCCAACCCGCACCCCATCCCCATGACTGGTGACCTGCGTGCTGGGACTCGTCTCAGACCAGTTCTGCTGCTGCTCCCCATCTCCTGAGCCCAACCGGACCAGGAGGCCTCACTGCCCACACCCAATAGCCCCCACTGGTGCTGTTTCTGGGGTGCAGCTGAGCACGGTGTCCCCCAGGCACTGACCACCACAGCAGCCGAGGGGACACAGGACCTAGGACAGTCTGGGCTCCTCTGTTCCTCACTGATGGAATAACCTAGGGCACCCCTACCCCAGGCCGCCCAGCGATACAGCGGGGACTTGACCAACAGCAGCACGAGGTCTGCAAGCAGAACAGCTGGCTCTGCGCAGAGCCAAGGAACCCCTGACCCAGACACGCCAGGCCCGGAAGCAGGGCCCTGCAGGGACAGTCCACAGGCGGCAAGAAGCCCCGAGCAGGGCAAGGGACGCCACCCCTCCTCTCAGCTCCAAGGAGTCAGGGCCCAGGAAGGTGCAGGAGGCGCCCCAAACTGAGGTGACTTGGGGACAGTAACTGGTAGTACCCTTGGAGACACGGGAGCCAAGGCCTACAGAGCTCCACCCTCCCCAGTCTGATGATGCCAGGGAGCCCACCAGAGCAGCCCCTTCCCTCCCCGCCAGAGTGACACTGCCACCAGGCCTATGGGCCTGATGTCCGGAGCACATGGACTTCTAGTGATATCCTTCCCCTCAATGCCTAAATAAAGTACCCTCAAGTTTCACAGGGGCAGAAACTACAGCTCTGACACACCTGCAGCCAGCCAGGACTCCGGCCAGCTGTGGGAAGTATGACAGAGGCGACCACTTCAACTTTGTCACCAAAGTTTCTTTCTCTAGGTCCCTGCAGTTATGCAGTAGCTATGGGAAGGCTAGGGAGTACTAGTCATTCACACTATAGCATAAATCAGCACCCTATGGGGAGCGGGGCTAATTCCAGAACTGGGCCATGGGGGCTGGGTGAGAGCTATAGACAGAGGAAAAGGATTGCAAAAGGAAGGCTGCAAGATGCCAAGAGCAAGTTTCTTAAGCTTTGTCAGAACGTGGATGCCAACAACATCCTACCCAGGAAATAAATTTTTTGTTTTTGCTCTCCCTTTGAGCCACAGGAGTCTGAAGCTTTCATCTCACACAACACACAAGGCTGGGCTAGGACTGAACTTCGCAGGAGGCACAGAGTTAGGACTGGGGACACGGGCCGGGAGCAGCAGCCCCTCGGAGCCCCACAGCAGCCATCTCCGCCCCTTCCCCTGAGCAGCAGACACAGGTCCCAGGGAGGCCTGGGCCCTCTCCAGGGGCAGCAAGATCCTCCACACCGGACTTGGGCAGAAGAGCCTATGGATCTGATTGGGCCGGGGGCTCAGCAAAGAACAGAACCACCAAATTAGGCGTGGAAAGGAAAAAAAGCAAAAACCTAAAGCCATTGCCACAGCTGCTGCCGAGGAGAGGGCCAGGGTCTCTGGAGCACAGCACTCATCTCCCAACCATGTCCCTCTCCCCCACTCCCACCTCGCAGACGAAAACACTGAGGCAGACATAGCCCATGTCCACCACCACTCGGCCCCCGTGGGACACAGCAGCCCAGTTCCAGCTGGCCCACTGGGAACCCATGCCACCGTGGAACCATGGGCTCTGGACTCTGAGGAATGTGGCCCTGGTCACACCCTGGTCGTGGGTCTGGCATCCACAGGGTCCCAGGTCCTCCCCCGGCAGCCGGGGCCCCCCGCTGTGGCATCCTAGAGTGTGGGTCTGCCCAACCTGCTCCTGGGCAGAGACCGAAGTCTGGTGGCCGACCACCTGTGTGTCACAGGCAGGCCCCCACTAGGCTGGGCCAGTCGACTGTCCACATGGACAGATCCGCCCTCCTGGCTATGGCCACTGTGCTCCTGCCAGCAGCCCTGCTTTGCTCCCCAAGACTTTTCAAGGCAAGGCAAGGGCCCCCTGATACCACATGTCTGGGCCCACGGAATCCTCTGGACAACCCTCCCAGGCAGGTGTGACAGCCCTGTCTTACAGAAGAGAAAACTGAGGCACAGGAGTGGAAAGAGTCAGGCCTACAACTGTAAGGGAGACGCTGATGGACGGGCATGTGATCCCCACAGAAGGACGCCACCTGGCACTTCCCTCTGCCCCACCCTAGGTCTGCACCCCAAGTAACATCCAGAGGGGCCCGCCTCCCCTGCCACGAGGCTGCAGGACCCCAGAGTGCACCCCCAAAGGAGGGCAGACCCTGGTACCCAGGAGCCAGTGGCTGCCCTTATATGGGAAAGGCATCCTGGGAAAAACCCTCCCTCTGGCTGGGAGGATGCAGGAGGAAGCTGAATCATCAGTGTCCCTCATCATACCCACCCGGCACCGGATGGGGTCCAGTTCTGACAGCTCCACGAGCCAGGCTCCCCATCCCACCCAGCTCACCCACGAAGCCTCGGGCCTCCCCAGATGCTACTGCAGCCAGGCCTCTCCCGGAGCCTCGTGCACTCACGCCCCAGGCCCGAAGCCCTAGGTGCCTGTGAGGTCAGGGCAGGTTGAGGGTCAGAGCCCCGTGGCTCACACAGCTCAGCTGATCTCCCTGACACCTATTCAGGAGAGATGCGGGTCACTCTGGGGAGCTAGAGCCAGGTCAGCCCACAGCAGTCTCGGCGCCTGCTGAGACAATGCCCAGCCCGGGGCCCTGCGAGCCTGAACCTGATGGCCACGTCCGCCCAAGCACTCCCAGGAGACAGGCCCGCGAGGCCCAGAGCTTCCTGTGTAGCAGGGCTGTGGGGAGGCTACGGTGGCCCTGTGTGGGATGAACACAGTAAGTGTCCAGCCAGGCGAGGGCTCCCGCACATTCAGGGCCATGCGCAGTATGGGCGGCCAGGGCACAGGTCCTAATGGCCCCTCTGGGCCCACTGTGCCAGGGTGTGCTGAGTAGCTCAGCCTGGGGCGGTTCCCCCACCCACAGCCCCCATCGCCACCTTGGGCCTGTCCCCAGGATCCTGTCTCCTTAGCCTGCCAGCTCTGGGACTCTCTCCCCTGCTCAGCCACCAAATTTCAGGATGCCAGATTGGGTCTTAATAAAGGGAAAGCAGGGGGATCCAGGGAGGGTTCATATGGCCACAGGAGGTCCTAGGTGGCTGCTGGTGGGAGGGATTAAAAATCCTAGCTACTGCCATTGTGCCAGGAAGGTTTTCTCAATGGCTTTGGGGCCCGTGGTGCCCAACATGGTCCTGGAGCAGCCTGGCTTCCTGACAGTGCCCAACCCCTCAGAGAGACCCCTATCCAAACTCCTTCCATGCCAGAGAGCAGCCTGTGACCCTGCCTCACACCCCAAGCTCCTGCGCGGAAACACAGGAGGGGCTGAAGCGTGTGCCCCTCGGCTCTCTGCCTGGCTGCAGTGACGGGCGCCCTCCCTCCTGATGTGGACCCTGCCTGGGATTTCACCCTCACAGGCGCTCGGGGTTAGGATCCAGACAAGGCAGGTATGGCTCAGCCACCCTTGCATGGCAGCAGGATCCTCCTGGGGCAGCAGAGGCCAGGTAGAGACCCTGGATGGCCACCCACCAAATGACACAGCCACCAAATGACACAGATACTGGCAGCCACCAATACCCAGATCATGACCTCCTTCTCAGGTCACAGATGGGCTCCGTGATGCCAAGAAGCCCAGCACACAGCACACTGCATGGGTCCAGGCTTCGTGGGTGAGTCTCGGGGAGGACCCGTGGGCCTGGCACCGTGACTCAGCTGATGGGTGCAGTGATAGACACGCCCGCCTGCCCACTGCCCCAACCTGCCCAGCACAACTTTCATTCCTGCTGATGAGCGGACCCTGGGGCAGGTGCCAGGAGGCCTCGCCCAGCCCTGCCCACAGGTTGACCTTGCCCAGTGGCCTCTGTCCACCCCGGTTCCCACGCTGAGTGCCAAACCCACCCTCCAGGCTACAGCCAGTGCCCCCCTCTGCAGCATGCTCTACCCTGCAGAGCCCCTGAGTGCAGCACCCCCCTCCCGTGAGCTCCCCGTGCAGAGGGCTGGGGTCCCTCAGCATCGCTTTGGTCCTTGAGACCAGAGCTCTGCAACCACACAGCTCCCAGACCTGAAGAAGCAAAGTCCTTGCGTGGATGGGAAGTGACCAGAGGGGCAATGACCTGGCCAAGCTACATGGAGTTGAGACAAAACTGACTAGGAAGGACCAGACCCCTCTGCAGGAAAAGCCTGCACAGACTTTGAAGCCAGGGACAGAGCCGCCTTAAAATGGGGAAAGTGAGGCAGAAGGGAGGGGAAGTGGCAAGCTTCCCGGGTCTGGGGAGGGAGCTGCCAACAGGTGCTGACCAGGTTCCCCGACAGCCAGGTCCACAGCCCAGCCGCCAGGCTGCTGGGGCAGGGCCCACGTGGGCGCAGGCACACAGCCTCTCACGGCCGGGAGCTCAGGTGAGTCACTGCACAGAGGAGTCGTTCCCAGGGCTCCAAGCCAGAGGGAGCCACCCTCTACATATAATTAGGCGGCCCACAAAGCTGTGACCTGGAGGGCTCTGGGGCAGGAGGGGCCAGCTGGAGCCCAGAGCTCACGGTCACGGGCAAATAACTGAGCGAAGGAGGAGGTCCACCACCCCCTTCCCTCTCCTGCCTCCATGTCCCTGGTTCTCACCACAAGCCCCCAGGTCCTGCTCAGTTTGGAGGTCAGTAGACACCAGGCCCCCACCGCCCCGCCCTCCTCGGGGTTCCCCAGCTGTGACCACTGAGGGCTGACCTGAGGCACCCGTGCTGGCCCTGGGGATGCTGGGGCCTCCTCGCACTGGCTGCCACCTGGGTGTAGGCTTCAGGACAGGGCCTCCTGATGCCCACCAGGAGCCAGAACCTGCAGGGTCTCCCCTCGTGGCTCTGTCTCGATGGCCTGCATCCCAAGCCTCCTCCCTTCCCTCCCATGACATGTTAGCAGGGCACACACGCCACTCAGTGAAGGTTCCACATCGCACCCCCACCCCAATCCAGCCTCTCCTGGAACAAGAGGGAAAGGACACTGGGCTGACTCCTGGAATCAAAAGTCATCTTTCTACCGTGCACTGTGGCACATGCCTAAAATCCCAGCACTCAGAAGAAGGCTGAGGCAGGAGGACCACCATGAGTTTGAGGCCGGCCTGGGCTAAATAAGTTTATTAAGAACTATATATCATGACCCTATCTCAAAAAAAAAAAAAAACAAACCTAAACCAAAAAAAAAGCTCTCTTTCCACAGACCCTCCCACTTTGATTCTATGCTTTCTTCTAGGTAGACTGAGGCAAGGTAAGCTGATTGTGGAGCAACCAAAAATCAGTTGGCTCTGGGACTAGGAAGTTATCCAATGACCAGTTCCACTGGCCACCCCTGTAGGGGGACCTGTGCAGGCAGCAGCCAGGAATCCTGGGTTCCATGGCTCCACTTGTGCCACGATGTCTACCGCCCAGACTTACACAGCTACCAGTCCCACAGGGCTTCGCCAGGGCCCCTGGAGAAAGACAGTGTGTCCTGGGTGTTGTGAGGGACAGGCACAAGGGCAGTGCCCAGGAGGTTACTTGGGACAGGGCATTGCCCACGGTTTAGGATTTGCCTAAAGGCACCACGCCCAGCTCTGTCCAGCTTCACATCCCCTGGACCCAGATGCTCGCCCCCCAGGGGCCAGGCAGACCCTCGAATACATGCAGCCAGCCCCCAGGGCTGGCTCGCAGGAGCCATGTCACATACAGCCGTGCCAGCGTCACACCAGATTCTGGTTCTGCCCCTTGGGGGGTTCGCTCTGTAGGCTTTTGCTTCCTCAGCCAAAACAACAGGGCCACGATGTGTATCACAAAGGTTTCGGGTAAATATTAAATAAGGGCGTAGGACAAGAACCCGGCATGCGATAACAGGCCTCCATAAAAGCTAATCTTAATTGTATCAACAGTTAGCTTTCCTTACTTTCATCACACAGCACTTTCACACGTCCATTAGGAAACGGACAGCAAATGACATCGGAGCAGGGAGAACAGGTCTCAGGCCGTCTGTTTCGCAGAGGACAACAGCCTTGAAACTAAGGTGACTCACTTGAGATTACGCAGTAAACTAGTGGCAGAGTTGAAACACCGTCCTACTGATCCAGAGTTGTTTCAGGTTTGCCAAAAGGTGTGTGTGCAAATCGTGGAGAAACGTGAACTAAAACTCTAATAAAACATGGTGAGAAATCAAGACAGGACCAAAGCCAAAGTTCACGGTCAAAGGTTAAGAACGAGGGACCCTGCCCATCAAGGTGCAGAGTGGGATAGGCAGGCCAGGCCACCTCGGAGTGGCCCTGGACCAACAGACCACACCTGGCCGAGGGAGGAGGAACAGGGTTTCTCCTGTGGCTTCTCCCCGGACTCTGCATATCCTGTCCCCAAAGGGGGCTCTTACATGCCTCACTCAGGTGAGTGCCAGGGACAGGATGACAGCAAATCTGCTTTCTGTCCATTCCCCTGAGCACCTCCCAGAGCTTCAAGCTGAGGCCCACGAAAAACCAGATCTACACATCGCAAAGAACACACAGACAGAGCAAGAGCCGGACAGTCTTCAGTTTTTGTTTTAGAAATACATGAACAATTAGTGTCTCAGTACTGCTGGAGAAAAGTAACAAATTGGAGCACAATGTCACTTCCGGAAATTAGACTGAGGTGGAAAAGGAGAAATCACAGATCCGAACTCACATGAAGCAACAGGGGCCTCAGCACCCAGAGATTCGTCTAGCGCCTGGTTGCTGTTGATAAAGGAAGGAAAGGAAATAAATGTCTCCGAGCTCTGCCCACAGTAAGTATGCTTTACAAGTTACTGTGGATTGTTAACGCACGGAAAAAGCCTGAATATTGAGGACACCTCATTCTTAAGAGATTTCAGGAATCCAAAACTCTGCCACAAAGAAAAGGTTGCAAAAACCAAGTGTTCCCCGGACTCCTTGGTCGGGCCCCTCTCCTCCCTGTCCAGGTGCATTCATGAGGTTCTGCTGGAGCCCTGAGAGTCACAGGTAGGCAGACTCACAGCCTCAGCCCTCGGGGAGCCCAGCGAGCCAGCGGTGACCTCACCTCTGGAAGGCTGAGCTGGGCGGGCAGGCAAGCCACGGTGGCCCCTCCCCGAGGGAACAGTCTCCACTAGTCTGCATAATTACGGGAGAAGGGATTTCAAGCCTTTCAAGCAGGAGAGGAGAGAAAAACAGCAAATTCCAGGACAGGCAATTTTTCTGACTTGGTGGAAACAAAAGGCCTCGGGAAATGGAGAGACTTTTTAGACAAACCTGTTTGGTCTCCAGTCTCTGGTCTCCGGGGAGCAGACTGGAGCAAGCTCCTGTCCCAGCCTGCTCCCCAGGTCCATTCAGAGCCAGGCGCCCAGCAGGCACTCCCTGCTTCACTGGTCCCAGGAGGGTTGTCACTCGATTCCCAAGGGAACCAAAGTGGGCCTGCGGGGAGGGCTGGACCTTGGCTACATGCAGACACCTTCGCCCACGTCCAGCAAGTCCCAGTGCCCTGCTTCTAATAGGAGAGAGGAAAGGGGCCCTTGGGAGGTGCTTTATGCCATGTCATGTACCCACTTTTAACCAAATGCAGACACTCACTATAAAAGAGGAGGCAAGGCTGAGAAAAAGACAAACTAAACTTTACAAAATAAAATAGAGCAAGAACATCTGAGCTCCACACTGGGGTTGGCCTGAGCTCAGGCAGGGTCGGAGGTGCCGCCTCCAGAAGGCCTCCCAGCCTCTGTGCCTCCCCGCATCTCCCTACGGTGTCAAAGCTTCTGCACCTGAAACAATCTGTCCTCCCACAGCATCTGCGCCCGCCCAGCACAAGAAACCCGGGAACCATATAGCAAGTGGGAGAGACTCCTGCCGTCTGGACCTCATGAGTGGCCCGGGAACCTGGGTTCCCAGTAATGTCTGCTGCTCTTCCCAGGGCAGGAGAGGGCAATCTGCAGCCCTCCTGACCGCGGCTGGAGGCAGGTGCTGTACCCCAGCTACTGACCCCAGGGCAGCCCTGTCTTAGGCCTGGAGAGTGGAGTAGGAGGCAATGCCAGGCCAGTCCCTCCTTCAGAGAGGGAAGAGGGGTTGGAGGCGTCATCTGAGTCCCAGGGAAGCCACGACCTTCCAGATCAAGACCTTGGACCCGAAAGCCCCGAGTGAGCTGAAGACAGCACAGGAAACCGGGCATTCCCCGTGCTCCTCCAGATACAGCCGCCAACACGTTGAAATTCGTGGCGAAAGCGGGACTCCTCTTGGAACTTGAGAACAAGTTACCTGGGGTGCGACAGTGCCCGCCTGGACTGGGAGCCTGAACCCCAGCGCTCTGAGGAAGCGCCAGCTTCCACCGCCGGCGGGAAACGCTGGCGGAGGGCAGCGGCGCTCAGGGACCCCCCCCCCCATCAGAAGCGCAGGACCGCGCGCCGCCGCCGACTGCCACCGCAGCGGGGCCAGGCCGTCCAGATGTGCAGGGAGAGGCCGCCACTTCCGGGAGGAAAGGCCCCCTCCGCACCTCCTCCACCTCCCCGGGGTGGCCCGAACGCCCGCCCGCGGGACCCCGGGACCCGCACCCCACTCGGGGGCTGGGGGGCGCGCACCCTGCGGCCGGCGCTGACACCTGGCGGCGGCCCACGACCCAGCGGCGCGGCGGGGCGGATCCCGGGAAAGGGTTACAGGGACCGAGAACAAAGCGCCCCCCTCGGGGAAGGCGGGCTGGCGGACCGCGGCGGGGGCGGGAGAGCCACTTTCTGGGGGCCGCCGCGGCTCTTTGTGGAGCTCCCTCCGTGGAGCCGGCTCCCGCCGAGGTGCATGCGGCTCCCCGCCCGAGCTCCCCGCTCGTCCCTTTCCCCCGGCGTGGCGGGCGGGCGGTGGACCGGCCTCGGCTCCGGCACAAAGCCGGCCGGGGAGGGCGCCTCCTGGGGTCCACGCACGTGAAGGCGCCGGCGCCCCACCGAGCGGGACACGGGACGCGCCCTCCCGCCCGGGGCGCACAACTTCAGCCACCCCGCAGCTGGGCTCCTCGGGTCTCCAGCACCCGCAGACCAACTTCCCGGAACCTCCGGCTGCCAGCTCGGGCCGGCGCGCCGGCGAAAGCTCGGGGTGCCGCGTGCCCTGCGCTGCCCGAGGCCGGCTGCGTGGCCGCCGCTCTGCTATGCGCGGGGCGCCCGAACTCGCCTGGGCGCCAAGGCGGGCACGGGCTCGGCGGCGTGAGTCGCGCGCGGCGGCCGGGAAGGAATTGGGGTTTGCAGAAGGGGTCATGGCCTGGGTCCTCGCGTCCTTCTGGGTCACTCGAGAGGCCCGGCCGCCGTGATGCCCAGGGCGAACGGGACATGAGCGCGCAACCCGGGTGCCGGCGAGTCCGAGCCATGTGGAGACGTTTCCCATCCGGGGAGCCCAGGCTCCCGGCGCCGAGCGGCGGGACCCAGCGGGGGCGGCAGCCTGGTTCCGGGGCCCGTTGGGCAGCGCGGGAAGAAGCCCGCTCCCCTCCCCCTCCACGTGCCGCGGCCGCCGGGGCCGGGAACGCGGCTTCCCCGGGCGGGCCGGGCGGGCCGCGCGCACTCACCGCCAGGGCCGGCTGCAGGCGCAGCGCCAGCGCGCAGACCCAGAGCCACAGCGCCGCGCGCCTCATGCTACCGGACGGGGGCTGGCGGGGGCTCCGGCCGGCTCCGCGCGCTGCTGTCTGGCGAGGGCTGCGGGGCGGCCGGCTGGGGTCTCGCTCGACTGCGGCTCCTCTGCTCGGTTCCGCTCCGGTCCGCACCGCTCCCACCGAGCTCCGCCCTATAATAAACCCACAGGCCCGTAGCCCTGGCACAAACTAGCCCCCCACCCCCGGCTCCGCCAGGTCTCCTGCCAGCCCAGTCCCCACCCCCCAGGACCCCGCCTCCGAGCCGCCCGCCGGCCCCGGCAGCGCCCCGCCCCCCGGCTCCAAGCCCGCCCCGGCCCCGCCCCGGGCCCAGGCCCGCCCCCTCGGGCTCCACCGGGCCGCGTCCCCTCCTCCCGAGCCCAGGTCTCCGGCCCTCCGCGGCGCCCCGCGTTCTGGCCCGCCTAAGTAAGGAGGCGCGGCCCCAAGAGGAGCCCGGGCGGCGCGGGGGCTCGGGGGGTGCGAGACTGCAGCGCTCTCTGCGCGTGGACCGGCGTGTCTCCAGGTGCGCAGGACCCCCAGATCTGGGAGCCAACACTTTGGGGTCACCCGGGGCCCCCCAGGTGATCAGGTCTTCGGCCGGTGGACACACACAATTACACACACCCGGTCTGCGCTCCACAGCGCGGCGGCTCCCAGGGCTCAGGGCCATCGGGTCTTCAGCTGCTCCTGTCCTGGCTTAAGCGGCAAACGGCCTCAGGAAGAGGCCGATTTCAGAAAGGAGGACAGTGCCCTCCCTGGTCACACTGAGCGAAAAGGGAACAAGTCTCGGCCTGTTCCCAAGCAGCCCCAGCGCGCCCATCTGGAAAGCCCATGGAGGGCTTCGAGGCCCTGGGCCTCGGGTTTGCACCCGCGCTCGGCAGGCAATGCGTCCAGGAAGGCCACAGAGGCCTGCGACAACCCCAAGACAGGAGGCCTTGCCAAGTGACCTTCGCACCTAGGCCTGGCGACTAAAGACGCTAAACTCAGAACCAAGAAGGCCTCCTAAGTCTCCTTGACCTCTGGGCACGTCTCTGGAACTAAACCTTCCTGGGTCGTGGGTCAAGCAGGAGAAAAGTACAAGCTGCTGGCTTCTTCACCCACGGGCCTTGCTCTCCTGGTGAGGCAACTTTCTGGGCCACCTCAGTCAGCACCAACGCCTTACGGAGCACTTGGGGTAGTGGCCCTCCTTGGAGTGCTCTGCCCCTGCTTCCAAATTTTGGGGCCTCAGTTTCCCCTGTTCTGTCTGGGGGAGGTGGCAGATTACCCAGTTCTACCCGGTTCTTGGGGGCTGATAGTTTGTAGGGGATTTGACCATAGATCAGCACAGTAGGGCCTCCCTCCATGGATGTCCAGGGGTCCTGGTGGGTCCAAAAGGCCAATCAGAAGCGTTCCGGGGTGACCCCAATGACTGGAAGCATCCAAAATCAGCTCTTCATCCTTTCAATCCAGCATGGAGGAAAATGGGTCAGTTGGTGTCTCTCTCTACTTCTCCAAGTAAGAAGAAATGAGGTCAGGGAGGACTTGGTGGGGTGGTTTTTATATTTTGATGTTTCTTCCAAACTGAACCAACGCTGCCCAGGTCCATGTGTCTGCTTTTGGGCCCACAGTGGGGCATTTTGAGAAAGCGCCGCACCCCACACTGAGAAAGGGGTTGGGTCTCTGCCTCCTCGCCTGCTGTGTTCTCTCCCTGCCCGCATTCTGCATGCCTGCGTCTTCCTGGGAGGCTTCTGGGGCCCTGCCCAGCGACCTGAGCCCCTGTACCTCCTCCAGCCTGTGCCCTGCCCTTCTCAGGGACAAAAGCAAAGGGGTTGAGGGGTTCAGCCGAGGGCCTTTTGATTCCTGTCCCTACCATGCATTGCTCTGTATCTCCACAGCCGCCCCCTGAGCCTGGGCTGAGCTTTCCTGGAGGAAGTTCCTGGAGGCCAAGGCCAGTCTCCGGCCCTGCTGTATCCTTGCTTCCTGCGGCACAGACAGAGGTGTTACTCTTGACTGGGACGGGAGCCGCGGAGAGCAGGCCGGAAGAGGGAAACCTCAGGCGGCCCATCACCTACAGCTGCAGCGAACCGGCCCTGTTCCCAGGGCCTCCCAGGCATGCAGCCCTCAAGAGACCGCCCCATGTCGAGACAGCCATATCTGCACATGCCTCACCACGGACAAGTGAAGTGACCACAGGGTTCCCACGCTGGGCCACCAGGCAACCACTGTTAAAGGGAGATGCTAGCTGGACGTGGTGGTGGTTGCTCGAAATCCCAGCACTCGGGAGGCTGAGGCAGGAAGAGCACTGTGAGTTCGAGACCAGCCTGGGCTACATCGTGAGTTCAAGGACAGCCTGAACTGCATAGTGAAACCCTGTGTCCAAAGAACCAATAAAATAATAAAATAAAACACAGGATGCTAAGTCTCAACACGAGAAGTTTTTCAAAACCTACTTTTAGACATATATATGGCATTATACAGATACATGCATATTTATGAATGGCCAAAATTTTCTTAAAACATGTATGATGTACCTATATATGGTTAATAAAGCTCTGTGGAAGTTGGGGTGGCAACAGCTTATTTTCATGTTTATTCTTTGTTCTGAAGTGTTTAATGTATATGCTTTGTTTGATTAAGTTAGAAGTTATTTGCTGAAGCAGCGCGGATGTTCCCACCTCAGCTAACAGCTGTCCCCCATCCGCTTGGACAGTAGGCTGGTTACTGCTCGTTGCAGGGCCGCGTTACCAGAATGCAGCCCAAAGCTCGGCGCCGACCTCAGCGCAGGTGCCAGGGCTTCCGCAGGGCGGGTGACCCTGCCGTGGGTCCGTGCACGTTTCCACCTGGAGCTCGGCTTCATTACCTTCGCTGCCGGGCAGCAATTCACTGCATTATGAAAATGCCACAATCGACCCAGGAATATTTTGTTGTTTCCAGTCATTTCTGTTTTAAGGTATCACACACAGTGCTCGAGTCAGTTCTTTATTTTAGTGTGTGTGGGGGGGGTGCTGGGGGTCAGTCCCAGGGCCTCCCCCACGCTGGCCAAGCCCACTAGCCTGGAGCCCAAGTCAGTTCTCACACCTGTGGCCTCTTGAGCACGTGTGACAGTTTCTCTAGAAATAGAGCCCAGCTGAGAATCGTAGACATCTTTGAGTTTCTCAGGACTTGTCCTGAGCAGTTTCTCCAGGCAGACTGGTCTCCCCCTCAAAGCTTCTAGCAACGTGCTCTCCATGGCAGCCGTGGGAGCCGCCGTGTTTCTGCGTCTGCCTAGAACCTGGTGTTGCTGGACCTCTTCTGCTTTGCTGTGTGATGTGGATGGCTGAGATGGCATGCCCTTCGGTTCTGAACGCCCTGCTCAAGCCCTGGGCTGCTGACTGAACGGACAGGCACTTCTGGTCCCTGCCCAGGTGTGCTTCTCTTTCTGAGAGCCTTTAAATGTTGGCCAGGGTCACAATCAGCGCAAAGTAAAAGCCACCTTTCCCCGCAGCCCTTCCAGCCAGGGGCAGCCGTCTGCTTAGAGTGGTATGTGCACATTTGGAGAGGTGTCAGGAGGAGAAGTCCTGCTCTTTTCCTTCCCTTTTATCTTTCCTCCTGGCTGGAATGCAGATAAGATGGCTGCAGCTGCAGCAACCATCCTGAACCATGAAGTGAACTACCCACATAGCAGAGGAACAAATGGACCATACATTCAAACTTGTACATCATGGGGGAAATATGTATCTTTTTATTTTACTTATTTTTGCTATACTAGAGATTAAGCTCAGGGTCTTTGCTCTGAGCTACACATCTGGCCATTTTTTAATTTTTATTTTGAGGCAGGGTCTCAACAAATTGTTCTGTTGTCCAGGCTGGACTCAAACTTGCAATTCTCCTGCCTCAGCCTTCCAAAGAACCAGGATTACAGGAGTGTGCCACCACACTCAGCACCACTTCTCTTTAAGACTCTTATTCTCAATTTTTTGTCATTTGCCAGCAAACCTAATCCAAACACACAGGGAAATTCAGTCTTCCATGTGTGACTGAGCAGGTACTCCCAAGAGAGTGTGTGGAGGAAGGCTGGGAGGGGGAGGGGAGAGGAAGAGTTTTGGATGCAGCCCGGCCGGTTTACTGGGCCTGGACAACATGCTGAACTCTGGAGTGGACTCCCATCAGCTGGCGACACCTCTGGAACGTGGGGCAGGCAGGACTGCTTGCCCAGGTCTGTGGGCTGCATAGCCCCTGCCCACCACGCGGAGAGCTGTCCTCCAGCCAGGAGGAGACCCAGCGGCAGCCTGAAGGGCCTGGAGAAACAGCGCTAAGCAATCATTGTAAAGCAAAGAGACGTGCAGGCCCCAGCCTGGCTACAGGTTCCGGAGGTTCTGCAGGAAGGCAGGGCTGGGAAGGGGTGTGGGCAGTGCTCCTGGTCTCCTGCGCTGCTGCGTGCACGTTCATTCTCTTACAGTTTCGGAAGCCACAAGTCCACGATCAGCTCGCCCGGGCTGCAGTCAGGAGGAGGTCAGGGGCCTGTGATTCCTCCCGGGCTCCTCCGACCATCCAGCTGCCCGCAGCTGCCGGCCTCACACCCAGTTCACACCAGCCCGCTCAGTTCACACCGCATCATCCTCTGCCTGCGTGCAGCATGGTGCCCTCTGCCTCTCCCCAATACCACAGCAGCTGGCTGATGGCGCATGGCCAGAAGCCTAGCACTTAGGAAGCTGAGACAGGAGGATCGAACGTTTGAACCTACCCTGGGCATTGTAGTGATGTAGAGATCAGTCACAAAATAAGTACCGAGGAAGCAGCCAGCACAGAGCAGGCAGGAAAGCAAGCTTCAGGGTGTTCAGGACCTGCTGCAGTGGCCTGAGGTGGCCTAAGTTGGCCAGGCACAGAGTTCCGTGGGAGCCAGCTCAGGGGGTGAGTGCCTCCATGGCCTCCAGTGCCACCAACAGGCCTGGCTACAAAGAGGAACTTTCGGAGTGATGGAGACATAGACCAGGGCCTCTGCACACCATGGGGAGAGGAGACACAGAGCCCAGTCAGACCAGAGACACAGACGTCCCGCTGTGTGGCGGTGCGGTGGGACTGAGGCAGAAGGGAACAAAGAGGCGGTAGGAGCTCCAGCCTGGAGGGGACGGGGAGCAGAGCTGCATGCCCCGAGTGAGGGCATTTCCACGTGTCTGCATAGACAGCCAGCACCAGGAAGTGCTTGGCTTTTGAAGCGTCACCTGGGCTGGGTGGTGCTGGGTGCTGAAGTCGGGTATGGACCTGCCTGGCAATGACTCAGCCAGGCTGTCCCTGGGAAGTGTAGCTGTCACAGGTGCCGACAGGAGGCTGTGTCAAAGGCAGGTGTGCCCGCACCAGCTGTTCCTTCCCAGGTGTGGCAAAGCCACTTCCTGGGGCGGGAGGCTCCACACGCACCCTGTGCCCACGTGCCACCCCACGTGGCTGTCATCAGGGTCCCACTGTCCGAGCTGTCTGCGTCCTTCCGGCTCAACCGCAGACCCTTTAACCAGGCCCCGCGTGTGTGCGATTTCATCTCACCTCTTCTCACCACACTTGGCTGGGTGACTGAGCAGCTGCTGTAAACCCTTGTGCTACGCCGGCCCCTCTGGATCAGAAAGAACAGGCTACCTATGCCAGACGGGCGTCAGGGCCCTGCGGGTCAGTGCGTGCACTGCTAGTGGGGATGGAGGAACACGGAGAGGCACGGAGCGCTTCAGTTGCCGCCTGGTCCATGACCTCGGGCAAGTCCTGGAAGCTGCTGAATGCAATGTGACACATGGCACAGGGAACGCTTAGCGTTCTCCCAGCACAAAGAGGCCCAAGAACAGAGAAAGGCCTTCTGGGGGGCTCTCCTGGGACGATGGGCTTGCCAGCCGGTGCACACACCTCACCCATGCGCAAGGGTCCTTCCTGCCAGCCCAGGCTGGAGTGCAAACTCGGCCTCGGCCTCAGGTGGCTGTGGCCTCCTTGAAGGAGACAGTATGGGGCAGAGGTTGCAAAGTGACAGCCCCCAAGGCCACATCTGATCTGAGAGACAGAGGGAGACGGAGACAGAGACAGAGAGGCTTCTCCTTCCACAGGAAAATTGCATCTAAGAATTCAGACCTCTGAGTTTTCCAGTGGGATCAGAATAAGCGAATTTCCAGCTGGAATTTAGCTCAGCGGCATAAGCACCTGCCTGGTAAGCACGAGGTCGTGAGCCTGATCCCCGGTACAAAAAAAGAAAAGTGAGTTCCCTGGACCACATCCTGGCCGTGAAGGCTTAGTGAAAGTCTCCGTGGATTCATCCCTGTCCCGTCAGACCCCAGGGGTCTGGGTCGCAGGGCCCTGGCGTGCTGGCCGCCATGTGGACTCTCTAGTAAACTCCCTGAATTTGAACTCTGACCCTGCCACCTCATCCAAGCTCACTGAGCCTTGGTTTCCTCTTCAGTGAAATGGGACTAGCACCAGTATGTTCTTCACAGAGTGGTGACAAGGGTGCCTTAGTCCATCTTGTGCTGCTGTAATACAAGGCCACAGGGGAGGCAGCGTAGAACAGACGGCCGGGAAGCCCGAGATGGAGGGGCTGGCACCTGCCCAGGTACCTCCGGCTGCAACTCACACAGCAAGGCAGGGCTGTAGAGGCGGCTGCCGCAGGCCACTTGTGTTTTTAAATCAACACAGGCCATTTGTTCATTATGCACACACTCACCTAACAAATGCTTACTGTGCGGGGAATGCAGCCGAGTGGCAGAGTGCGTGTCTAGCACGTACGAAGCCCTGGGTTCAATTCCTTGCAATGCCAAAAAAATTTTTTAAAAAAATTGAATGCCTACAATACGCCAGACACTATGAACAAAAGCATTCTTGTTACCTCCATGAGATTTACATTCTGACTGGGGGAGACAAATGATGACTAAATAAAGAGGTTCCACCCACAATTGGTCAGAGTGTGAAACACACTTTAGAGAAAAGCAAGGAAGTGGGGGAGGCTCGGTGAGAGAGCACTGGCCTAGAGGGTGCAAGGCCCTGCTCCAGTCCTCAGCCCTGGGAAGGAGGGGAGGGAGGGAAGGAGGGGAGGGGGGCAGGGAGGCAGGGAGCAAGACGGCAGAGTGATGGGGTGGAAGGAGAGGGTAACGTCTCTCCTTCCAAGGTGCTTATTTACAGCAGAGACTGGGCACCCCCCCCCCCATGCTGCTGATTGCAGCCTGCGGTGGTTCTTGGCTTGTTCTTCAGTCCCCTGTCTTTCCCGTGAAAGAGAGGTCCAATCTACTGCTTCACCAGTTTCAGTGAGGGTTTCGGTTTGTTTGTTTGTTTTGTTTTGTTACAAACATGCTTTAGAAAGTGAGGTGGCTGGCATTGTGATCCCAACACTCAGGAGGCTAAGGCAGGGGCATCACTGCAATATCAAGGCCAGCCCAGGCCACATAGGGAGGTCAAAGTCAGCCTGAACTGCACAAGACAACTGGGGGAGGATGCAATATGCCCTAGTCCAGAAGGAGAACACAGTCTCCCTTTCTCTTTCTGTGACGCTGCTAGCTACTTACATTAGTTTCTGTTCTTCCCTTCATTAACTGGATTACTTCTATAAAGAAGAGAAACTCAAGAACTATTTTGTTACCTTGAGGTACGTTCTGTATAAGAGAGGCTGAGTTAAATATTTGATTTTTTTTTTATTTACTTGTTCTAATTGATTAATTCCCCAGCATGTCTTTATGGATTTAAATATTTGATAGATTTCAATCCATTGGCGGTGATTATTATCTTTATTGGTGACCAGATTTTCCTATCTTTGGAGTCCTTCAGTGTGTCTTCTTAGCCCTTTGGACATAACTCCAGTAGTTTATATTTTCTGAAGACGGCTAGGCTAGCACAGCATTGCAGGAGGGCCGAGGGCTCTCGGTCCAGAGGTGGAGTTCGTGCTCCTCCACCTGGGTGAGCCTCAGTGACCAGCTCAGGTGAGGCTTGGCACTAGGCAGCCAAGGCATAAAAGGCAATTTAGCTCCCGCTGGGGGTCTCCCCGCCCCTCCCCTCCTCTTTCTCCCTCCCTTCTTCTTCATCTTCCCTCTCCCTCCATTGGAACCCAGGCCTCAGCTCTGACTTGGAAAAACCCAGGCTGGGGGGAGAGACTGTGCCACCGGCTCCCACAGAAGCCCCAGCGCTAGACACACGCGCTGTCAGAGCTCCAGTGCCAGCCTTCAACTGCCCCAGCCGGTAACAGAGGCGGCAGCCGCTCTGCTGGAGCCTGCCCAGCACACAGGCTGCTGGCTGCTTTCATTGTTGGCATGGCTTAGTGCACAGCACCTGGAAAGTGAATTACATCACTCTAAGACAAAGGGTCGGCGCTTGCGGGGGATATTTTCTATGCTGGACCCAGAATTAGTCGGTGAGAAATGGTACCTGAAGGCGACAGTCTGAACTCTCTGGATAAGTTGAATTCATGGGCTAATTTAGAGGGAAATACCAATTTACAATGTTGAATACATTTTATGAAAAATAAATCTGCATAACCAAAAAGTAAGAGAACAAGAGTTACTCCATGTGTATTGTTATCTTCGAAGTAGTTACTCAGTACAAGACATAAACCAGAAAGATTCTTACAAAAAATAAACAGAGAAAACTGTCTTTTCAGTGAACCAAGATTTATCAGTATAAACTAAGATTTATTAGTAGAAATGAAATAAACTAGCATATATATGTGAATATTTTTAAAACAACAGGATATGTATTTGGGAAGTGTTCGAAGGTTTCCCCACCTCCCATCGTGCCTCTTCCGTTCCGCTGTCCATTTACCCGTATGTGGGGTCCCGTCTAAAAGAAGCCACCTAGTGCCCGAGCTTGTGTGTCTGGCTCATTTCACCTAACACAGTGTTCCCAAGAAATACTGGATCCTTCTATCCACAACGATGTTGTCATTAATTAATTAAGTTTTCTTGGCCATCTTTCAATCAAAATGTTTCTTCACATTTCTTATCTCTTGTTTGCTGATTTTCATGTCTTTTCTAGACCCAGGTATGAAGGTACACAAGTGTAATCTCAGCATTCTGGAGGCTGAGGCAGGAGTATTGCAGCAAGTTCAGGTTAGCCTGAGAATAGTCCAAGGCCTTCCTGCGCTGCCTAGCACGGCAGATCCTGTCTCAGTCTCTCTCCCCTGCAAACAAATATTTGATCCTCCGGCCAGTTGCTCCAGTTGAGTCTCATGGATATACATAAGCTACCCTTTCACGCCTTCCTGCCTGACACTCACACCTCCCACGCCCTTGTTTAGAGAAGGGTCTCCTGTCTCCTGAGCCCTGGTGACAGAGGCTGCTGCAGGCCACCCAACCTTGAGCTGCTTCCAGCCTTTCTGTGTTACACTTGCTACTCGCTTTAATTACATTTGTCTCTACATGTTGCTTTCTTTCCTTCCCCTCCCTGCCCTTTCCCCTTCCTCTTCTCCTCCTCCTCTTCCTCCTCCTCCTCCTCTCTCTTGACATTGAACTAACTCCTCATCTTTTCACTTTTTTTTTTTGGGAGGGGGACAAGGTCTCACTAAATCACTCAATTGCCCCAACTGGACTCAGTTCCTCCTGCTTTAGTCTCCCAGATGCTGGGATTACAGGTGTGCCCCCACTGCACTTGGGGACAGACCTAAATATTTTAGAGCAGAAAGTTTCTCAACATTGTTGGCTTACTTTAATCAGAGGCAGGTATTGAAAATTCTCAGTTGCTTTTCTCACTATTTGATAGGGGTTTTTTGTTCAGTCTGTTAATGCAATGATTTACATTAATAAAGATTTTAACACCGAGTCTGCTGAATTCCTGTATCACTCTGAATTCTTGGAATGAAGTCCACTTGGTAAGGAGGCATTGCTCTCTCGGACTCGAGGTCCACTATCACGTAGGAGCTTTCTGTCTGCGGTGTACCCGCTGTCAATGCTTGTGTGTCAGTCTCCACCTTCAAGGGCGTGATAGTTCTGTAGAGCCACGTGGGAAGTTTTCATTGTTTGCTGCACTCTTTGTTTTTTGCTTATTTATTTATCTAATATTTTTGGGACAGGGTCTCCCCATGCAGTTCAGCTGGCCTTGAGCTCACTTGGTAGCCCATGCTGGTCCCGAACTTGCAGCCATCTTCCTGCCTCAGCCTCCTGAGTGCTGGGATCACAGGCGTGAGCCACCACGCACGGATTCTGCACTTTTTAAAATTTTATATAAACTGGAAATTTCCTTAAAGACTAGGAGTAAAACTTGCCCTGGAGCAGAGATAGCCTTTTGGAGCTTTCAGTGATAAACAAGTGCCTTCCCTGCCCCCCTTCCTCCTCCCCCTCCCAATCTTCACTATTTTAAGCGTATAATTAAGTGGTGTTAAGTATGTTCACATTGTTGTGCAACAGACCTCCAGAACTCTGCTGTCTGGTGAAGCTGAAACTTTCCTCCTGGAACAGAGACTCCCTACTTTCCCAGCCCCTGGCAACTATGGCTTTGCTTCTGTTTCTGCGAGTTTGACTTCAGCTACTTCGAAGGTGGAGTCACATAGTATTTGACTCTTTGTGACTGGCTTAATTCATTCTCAATGCTTGTCCATGTTGCAGTACATCAAAGTTTGCTTCTGTTAAAAGACTGGTTAGTATCCCATCGCAGAGGAACGGCATTTTGCTTATGTCTCTAGCTGTCCCCTGACAGCCAGCTTGCTTCGACTCTTAGCCGTGGTGGCCAGCGCTGCCGTGAGCACGGGTAGCGGGCGTCTCTTTAAGAGCCTGCTTTCAGCTCTCCTGGATGCAGCCCCGGGAGTGCGATGGCTGGCTCCTCTCTCATAATTCTGAGTTTTTGAGCAACTTCCATAGTTTTTCCACAGGGGCTACACGGGTCAGATCCCAGCATCTGCACACCAGGGCTCGTTTTGCCCCTTACTACCACCTCGGTTTCAGAGGCCTCTGTCCTTGGTTGATGGGCTCCAAGGTGGGAAAGGGAGCTCAGGTCAAGCTCAGGTCAAAGCAGAGACAGAGACAGGCTTCGGTCAGCTCCGGCTCTCGAGGTCATGCCCCGTGATCTGCGCACCGAGAGGTGCGCTGCGCTAACCCGGGCACCCTGCCAACCCAGACTCACCGCAGTGCTGGGAATAGAACTCAGCGGTACGGGGCTTCCCTGGGGTGTACAAGACCCTGGGTCCAGTCATGAGGGACACAGACAGGACACACACACACACACACACACACAATTGATCATCACACTGTGCATCTCTTTTGGCTTATTATTTTTTTTTTGCATGTCCTCTTTGTGTCACGGCCAAGAATCTTTGTTAAAAGTACCCTTAGGAAGCTTTCCTCCTGTTTTCTTCAAGAGCCTTACAGTTTTAGTTCTCACATTCAGATCTTTAATCTATTTTGAGTTAATTTCTAATATGGGTTCAGGTTCTGCACATAGAAATTCACCCTTAAGGAAGTTGATCCTTGTCATCGAGTTTTAGCGCTGTGTTGAAAATCATTTTACCAAATATGCAAGGTTGTACTTCTGGGCTCAAAACTCCCTTCTATTGGACCATATGTTTTTATGTTAGTACTACACTGTTTGCATTACTGTAACTTTGGTGATAGGTTTTGAAATCAGGAATATGTCTTTACCTTTGTTCTTTTGACTACTTTTTAATTTCTTTTATGGCTATTGGTCTAATCAGGAAATTAATTCTTGAATCAATTCTGAAACTAATTTCCCTAAAATTTTTTCATTTAACTTTTGATTTCTAAGAAAAAAAATTGTTTTTTGTTTTTTTTTGAGACAGGGTCTTGCTATGCAGTTCAGACTGGTCTTGAACTTAGTAGCCTAGGGTGGCCTTGAGCTAACTCAACCTCCCAAGTATTGGGATTATAGGCATGAGACGCCATGCCCAGCTTTAGGAAAAAAAATTTTTTTTTTTTTTAAAAACACCACAATTTTACATCTTCTTACTAATGTTTGTGTCTTCTTTTTTCTAAAACCCAGATTTGTTTAAAGCACATCTAATTTATTATCTCTATCTGAACAGATTATTCTTTTTTGGTGAGAATGTTATTAACTTAATATTTTATTTGTAATTTTTTTCACTCTTATTTTCCTACTTTATGGGTGCAATTATCTTCCAGATATTCCTTGCTAAACATTTTTCTGTGAAAAATTTTTGGTCTGAACCCCCCAGATTTTGATGTATAAGACTCTCATTGTCACTAATTTTGAAATTAGTCCACAATAGTCTACCTCAGATTACATTATCTCTTTAATTTAGGACTTTTTTTTTCTTTTTGTTACCTGGGATTGAACTCACGACCTCGTGCTTATCAGACAAGCTCTAGAGCCACTGAGCTAAATCCCCGGTATAATTTTGGACTTACTAATAATAATACTTAAAAATTTTCTAATCTATATTTCTAATCTATATTCTAGTAAGGCACATGTTTCTTTTTCTGAAATACAGGCTTTAGAGACATAGTTCAGTTTCTAAGACAGGCTTTTGGTCTCCCTTTCTCATCCTGCTCAGTGAATGTGTCCTGCATGATTTCAGCTCTGTGGAATTTATTAGGCTTTTCATTGTGGCCTAGTAAATACACAGAAAAAGATGTGGAAGTTACACACCCAGCTGTGGGCAGGAATGGAGGCTGGAGGGGCAGGGACTCGGTCGAAAGGGTGGAGGCAGAAGCGAGGCTTTTCGCTTGTTTTCCCTTCGCATGCTTCTGAATTTTAACCACTGGAATTTACTCGTCTACTGTTTCTGCTTCTCCTTTCTTCTTTGCTTGTGTGCTGAGAATGCGGCCAGCGCCTCCCTGTTAGGCAAGTGCTGCCCGCTGAGCGCCACCTCCTGCCGGCCGCATGTGGCTGTCTAGGGTCCCCTCCAGGCCCCACAGGACACGAATCCCGACGGCGGCTCCGCCCCGCAGCCTTTGGCCGGGTCAGCCGCGGGGCGGAGCGGGCTTTGGCTCCAGCGTTTCCAGGTTCCTGTACCCGGTCGTGGGCCGAGGCAGAGCCGCGTGGAGCTCACCCAGAGGCGCAGCCGCGGGCGCCGGCCTCGGGGTTTCCCGGCAACCACAGGAGCCCAGGAAAATCAGAACTGCAGGTCTCTCCTTACGGTTAACATGCCGGATGGCTGACGCTAAACCAGTCAGTAGCGCCGCCGCCGCCGGCTCAAGGCGAATCAGTTCAGGAAAGTTCAGGAAAGCAGGCGGCGAAGCCGCGTCAGCTGAGCCTCGTTTCAGGCGGTCTAGGGAAGAGGGCGGCGCGGCTCAGGCCCAGCACTTCGGCGATGGGGGTCCCAGGGCACATCTGGGACTTGGCCGGGATTTGGTCGACACCGGTGCTGCTACCGGCTGAGCCTGGGGGTGGCGGGAGGCGGCGCAGGCGGAGCTGGAGCGACCCCCGGCGGCGGGCCTGGGCGCTGGGCTCCCTTCCCGCGCGCGCCCGCTGGCGGCGCCTCCCCGGCTCCACCGGACCGGATCCCTGCGGTCGGCGAACTGCGGGCTTTGGGTCCCCTGCAGGCTGATCGCTTACGGCGGGGTCTCTGGGACCTTTCTGCGGTCCTCTCCCCTTTGGGGAAACGCAGTAACAGCTTTCAATAACACGACGAGCTTTACTGGAAGGACAGGCGGGCATCTGGCGTGCTTCAGGTCACGCGTGCCGGCAGTGTCAGCCCACGTGAGCCACAGGCTCTCCGCGGCTCCCCAGGACCCCGCAGCCCTGCTGGCGCACCCCTTCTGGGATGTGTGCTCTTGAGGGTTGTGTTCCAGCACCCAGGGAGCGAGCGAGCGAGCGGGGACCCGGCCCCGGCGGGGCGCAGTACACCACCGAGTGGCACGAAGTGGGCTCCCTGCTGCCGCCGCCCCCCCACCCCGCCTCGGGCCTGTTCCTCCCACGCGTCCCTCCCCCCCGCCTCGGGCCTGTCCCTCCCA